>AWOL01S0000765.1:171430-319490 GCA_000715115.1 Nicotiana otophora
CCGGTTGAAATTGATTTGACCCGGTACTAAGGTCAGTCTGACTAGGTGCACTTGTCCACTCAACCAAAGCTTTCATATGAAAATATCTAGCTTTATCTTGAGGGTGTAGCAATATGTGTCTAGTCAAACTTCTCGTCCCCCCGACTTTCAACATATTTAAAAACTAACTCTTTGCCACAAGTTTTATACTTAGCCCTATTTGTTTCTCTTAGTTGAGTAAAAAATGACGAAACAACAGATGTTTCTGCCCGTTTAGAAGGTTGTCTAGAAAAAGTAGGGGCAGTAACATAAGGGTCAGACGGGGCATCATTTGGATTATTATTAGTTGGGCTAACTTCAGGAGCACGACTAGTGGGTGTATCGTCATCCGGGTGAGTTTTATCAAAATCTATTTCTTCATCAACATTTTTATCAATAGTTGGATTACCATAAAGAGCATTCATATATTCATGGTTTAATTGTTCACCGAGTGTAATATTATGGCAAAATTAACTCTCGGTAAATTGTAATAAACTATTATCGCTATTAAGAATAGGAGGTGTAGGACGGGTAACAGGTTTGGGTCGGGGAGTCGGGTGAAGTGGAGGAGGAACAGATTGGCCACTAGATTCACTACTCTTGAATTTTTCCTTATTTTTACTAAACATATTTTTAAGGAATAAGCCGTCTTAATTAATCAAGCAATACAAAGTAAAAAAAACAAACAAAACTATAATATTAAAACTTAAGAGTTGGAACGAGTTTACCGAATTGACAAACAACTTGTTGAAAATTAATTATTGTTGAAAACTTGAAGACTTCAATTCACCAACTTCACATTTTTGCACAAATTGTAACAATAAAGTAAGCAATTATAAAAGAAAATTAGAGAGAGATTGATGATTTTGTGAGAAAAATAAAAGAATGATGGGGTATTTATAGTTGAAAATAGGGAAAAAGTGTAATTATAAAAAGTTTGGGGTTAAAACAAAGTTGGAGAGGGGTTAAATGACTATTTTGGCAGGTAAAACAACCATATTTTAAATGCCATAAACGGCTATAATGTGGCAGATTTCTTTTTTAAAAACAATTAGTCATTGGGCCCGGATAGGCCTGTTTGAACCGCTCCACTTCCCAGCCGGTCCCGGTCCCGGTCCTAACTGGCTCACTTCCCAGCCGGTCCCGATCCCGGTCCCAACCGGTCCCGATCTCGCTGGCCTAGCCTATGGGACCGGCCCACTACCTAGCCCACCTCCCCATGGTCCCGGTCCTATCCGATTAGGACCGTTTAGACCCACTGCCCATTTGGATTTGCGGTCCTGGACCGGGCCCGGTCCTAACCGACCCACATGCCACCCTTATATTCCAACATTTATAAATACAAATATAATTAACTTTCTAAATTAATAAAATTATTAGCAATATTAATAGGAACAATTCACCATGTATTTTTGAGAAGTAACCACATAAAACTAGAGCATCCTCTTAAATTGAAACTGCACATGCTACAATGTATACATGGTATCAACAATAATATTGGGACCATTGGATTGACATATCAAAATTCCTAAGGTTCTCCAAAATTGGGCTATTAGCACGTGAAGCTTTAGTTAGAAGATGTCGACACAAATGTGCGTTTTCCGCGTACCTAATGTGGATAATATCGCTTTATCATATTTATCCTTTTCATGGTCACAAAAGTACAATTTTCATCAAATTGCTAATAAACAAAACTATTTTATCATAAAACTATTGATTAGTAATTTCCACATGTCGCTATCATCTTGTACGGGTTGCCGCGGGAAAGAGTAAACGGCCGTTAACGGCGACAGCGCTAAACCCAACGGACCGGCACTTAGCGACGTTAGTCTGCTTCGACGGCGACAACAACGCCGATGAGTTTGCCGACGGGAGAAAGTTGGTTGTCCGTTTGTAAGCACCTAACCACTTATTCTGCATGAACCGGTGTTTTCTCCACGGAGGAATACTGAGGTCTTTGCTTTTCAGCGAACGCCTACCGGCGTCGCTCATTACCTTCAACATCTGCTTTAACTCTTCGCTTTTACCTACGAAAACCTTCGGCAACGATTGCGACAAACGCTGGTAGTGATTCGTAGGCCTTGCTATCTCGAACTCCGCCGCAAAATCGAGGTCGATAAAGTAACGAGTGATCCGGTTACCGGAATCCGATCGGATCACATCAAGGAACTCGTAGTTTCCGGCCTTAAGTCCACCGGAACTCTCCCATTTCGTCTTGCATATAGCGGCATTATAACCGAAATCCCTAAGATAGGTCATTACATTTCGCCTCAGGATTGGCTTATTCGACTTCGAAAAGGAAAACATTTCCAGTGCCTTAGTAATCTTAGTCGCCAGCGAATTACGAAACAAATCCAGATCGCTATAAAACACTGGCTTTGGCAAATCTTTAATCACGTCCGTCGACTCGTACATTGACACATCTCCGTCGTCGGAGTCTGAATCATTCTCCGACGACATATTTTCGGCCGCCACATCATCAGGCAAACCAAAGATGAGAGTAGAAAAGCTACAGGAAGCATCATCATCGGCGTGGGCGCTGTGTTCGCTTCCGCTGCTGAGGTAACCGAGCTCCTGCTGGTCACGCCCAATGATCCGAGCCTTCACTTTGTCGTCAAGCGGGTCAGTTACTCTCTTCATTCTACCATAAGCTTGCATTTTTTTCTTTAAAATTTCTAAGTGCAAAAAACTTTATTTAGAGAGAGAAACTTTATTTGTTGTTGTTGTTGTGAAAGAACTAGAAGGTGCGAATATTATAGGTTTGGAGAAATAATAATAAAAGGTATAATACCGAGGAACTAAAAAGCGAATATTCGAATGGTAGCAGAAAAAAAGAATGTGAGTTATTTTTTAACTAGTTAAAAAGCAAAAAGATTGGACTGCCCCTTTAGCTTTTCATGTGTTTTTAAAGGGACTGAGTCCTGGGGGCGTATCGCAGAAGACAGTGAGGGCATATCCAAGAGCACCACAAGATTATTCTTTGTCGCATATGGCTACTTGGCTAGTTATGCGTACTGGTGTGATTGCGCCACGTAATTTACGAGTGTGTGAAGAATACTTTAGCACGAGAATGGAACGTGGAAGTAAAATTAATTGGAAGGCTCATCCTATGTTTGGTTTGGTTTAGAGCCTGTTTGGATATATAAATTTTTTTATTTTTTTCCGAAATCAGCGTTTGGTTATAAAATTTTTAATTTTTACTTGAACATGAATTTTAGAATTTTTCGAAAATTTAAAAAATTCAAAAAAACTATTTTTCAAAATTTTCACTCAAATTACTTATAAAAATTCAAAACAAATCCAAAATAATATATATATCCAAACACAACTCTAATTTTTAAATTTTTAAAATTTTACAATTCTTATGTCCAAACGCGCACTTAGTATGTGTGAGTGGGATTGTTGCCTCTTCGAAATTCGAAAGGTCCAGACATTGAAAGAAAGAGTTTGGTAAGATTAAAGAACGATCAAATGCTTGGATTTGGATTTGGGGAATGGATACTTTTGGATTGATATTGAAAACGTGTACTCTTTTAGAGGACTGACAGATCAGATTGAACCAGAATATTGGAGAAGGGCAATGGTTGGATGGTTATTATGACTTGGGTTACAAGAAACTATGGTTTGCTTTAGGCCTTAATGGGTGCAAAATTATTGCATTTCTTTTTCTGTTTCTAAGGGAAGCATCAATTACAAACTGTACTGAATCCAGCTTTTGCTTAAATTTCGAGACAAAACTTGGCACCCAAGATTGTTCAGCTACTACAGTAGTATTTCGTCAGACGTATTTGCTACAGAGTCAAATATGCTCATGTAGAACTCACTGAAGCTATCTTTCGTTATATTTTCGAGCCACTTCCTTTGGCTTTGAGATAATAACAGTAAGAATAGGAAAACTTACTGTAATAAATAGTGTATTATTTTTGTTACTATGATTTTGATTGAATTTTAAAGTAGCTTATCCTCCTAATATTTCGTTTTAGTATTATAGCATGTTGTCAAACAACTTTACAATAATAATCACGAGTTCTTGTTATGCCATTTGTTTTTCCTAATCAATGAGATATATAACAGACAGAATAAGAGTATATTATTGTATGAGATGATACTTGTAAGTGGTTCATCCTTGGAAATGACAAAAATGGCTTCTTATGTTTGAGGTACGATTAAGTAGTTTCTTAAATATACTCCTAGGCAGTTTTGTCCATTTAAGTTTCTTAAATTGAACACTTTTTATTTTTGTTAAATACTTAACAAACTTTAGTTGTTACTCGTCCCTGAGCTGGTATCTCCCCTGCGGCCTTGAGTGAGTGGTCGTCTTCTCTTCCTGAACAGAGCATGAGTTGCCCTCTGACACCTCCTTAGTCGGGACATATGAGCTAGACTCAAAGAGGTCTACAACTCTCCCTCAGCCAGCTGTTGTTTTTTTTCTTATTGTCTTGGGCTGGCCAAGGGGCAAGGCACTTTTGCCACGACCCCGAGAAGATTCACCTCTACCCTTTGAAGTGTCGCCTCAGTCTCTTGATCGAACCATTGTCTATATCAAACAGAGGAGCATGTTAGTTGCAATTCATTGTTCAAACACATACGGGAGACATGTTGGTAAGGGAGAAACAATTGGACACAGTGGGGTTGTGCAGTTGAGTCATGCCTGCAGGATGAGGGATCTGCGGTCCGCACAATTTTACCTGCGGCCGCAGATGGGAACTCGCGGTCCGCACATTTCTGTTGTGCAGCCGCATAAGAGAAGTACGGTCCGCACATTTGAGATTGCAACCACACTTCTGAGTCCCAAAATTGTAAACTCTCTTATGACAGAGAAATGGTCAATCTGCGACCGCAATAGAAAATTTGCAGTCCGTGTAATTTGACTTGCGGCCGCAGATTCCTGCCTCAATTAAGTGTCTAAGAATCCATATCTGCGGACCGCACAATTCAAGTGCGGTCGCAGAATTCAAACAATTACGAACATACAACTTTTTTAGTCTAAGTTGTTTTAATTTCTTGCACAAATAGGCATGGAAACATTGTAAAAGTATAAAATTTCACTAACCTAGTCCCAGTAGATCATGTATCAAGTTAACAGAATTCAGATCTACCCCACATGGACGTACAATGGAACTCTAATAATAGATGGCCAAAAAAGAACTGAAAAAATCTACAAATTAAACTAACATAAAAATTAACATGAAATTAAAGCATACCCGATAGAGTGAATGCACTGAGTAAGTAATCTAGGTGGCTGTGTGTGTGAACAATTAAAATCTCCAAGAAAATTTTGTAGGGCAACAATGTTGCGTTCAAAGTGGGAAAAGAGTAAAAGTATCCCTAGTGTTCTATTTATGCCATTCAATTTGATAAGGGATCAGAGACGAGTGTGGTCCGCACTCTTTAACATGGGAGCTTCATCACAGAGTTCCATCCGCGGTCCGCACATTTGCTTGTGCGACCGCAGATTTCACGTGCGGTCGCAGATTGACCTCCGCACTGACAAGCTTAAACTTCAGAGAGTTGGTATATTTCAAATGTGTTGTCTGCAATGCTCATCTGCTATGGCACATAAAAATATGCGGTCACTCAAATAAAGTGCGGTCCGCACTCTCCTGAACATTTAGCCATATTTTTGTCCACAATTCTTGTAAGTCACACTCATCCCTGTAGCACACTTCAAATCAAGTTAGAACACAAATAACACCTAACTATAAAAGAAAAAGGAAAAGAAACATGGGTTGTCTCCCAAGAAGTGTCCGATTTAACGTCGCGACATGATGTAGAAAACCCTCAAATGAAGTGAAGGACTGCCACCACGTGGCTTTCTCCAAACTTTCCTAAGTAGTGCTTCACCCGGTGACCATTGACTTGGAATACTTCATTGCTTCTGTTCTTCAAGTCTAATGCACCAAAAGGTGTTACACCCACAATTTCAAAAAGACCACTCTACTTGGATTTTAGTTTTCCGGGAAATATCCTTAACCTTGAGTTAAACAACAATACAAGATCGCCCACCTTGAACTCTTTGTTACAAATGTATTTGTCATGAAGATATTTCATCTTTTCTTTGTACAAGGACGAACTGGCATAAACATGGTACCAGAACTTATCCAATTCATTCAAATGTGAAACTCTCAAATTAGAGGCTACATCCCAATCAAGGTTCAACTTCTTTAGAGCCCACATGGCCTTGTGCTCTAGTTCCATCGGAAGATGACAAGCTTTCCCAAACACCAACCGGTATGACGACATTCCGATAGGTGTTTTGTAAGCCGTCCGATAGGCCCATAATGCATCATCATGCTTCTTGGACCAATCCGTCCGATTAGCATTCACCGTTTTGGACAAGATACTATTTATCTCCCGGTTGGAGACTTCCACTTGCCTACTAGCTTGTGGGTGATATGGAGTCGTGACTTTGTGAGTAACAACATACTTGTTAAGTAAAGTGTCGAAAGCCTTGTTGCAAAAATGTGTCCCCCCTCCCCCCTATAATTGCACGTGGAGTACCAAACCTCGTGAAAATATTCTTCTTCAAAAAAGCCACCACACTTCTCGCCTCATTTGTTGGGTAAAGCAACGACCTCAACCCATTTGGACATATAATCCACTACGACCAAGATGTAGGTATTTCCACAAGAACTCACAAAAGGGACCATGCAGTCAATACCTCACACATCGGAAATATTTATCTCCAAAATGGTTGTGAGAGGAATTTCGTTTTTCTTTGAGATTCCACCGGCCCGTTGACATTCATCACATTTTTTCACTAATTAACTAACATCTTTGTAAATAGTAGGCCAATAGAAACCGAAACAAAGTACTTTGGCCGAAGTTCTTGCTCTACCATGATGACCATCATATGACAAAGAATGCCAAGACTCAATAATTTCACCTCGCTCTTCTTCCGGTACACATCTTCTAATCACCCCATCCGTGCAAATCCAGAAAAGGTATGGTTCATTCCAATAATAATCTTGACAATCCCGTTTAACTTCTTCCTTTGGCTTGAAGAGAACTCATCCGGAATGATTCCACACACAAGAAAATTTGCTAAGTCCACGAACTATGGAACCTTTTTCATTGAAATAGCCAAGTGTTTCTCATCGGGGAATGCGTCATTGATTTCAAGTCCACCATGCGGCCTCCCCTCCTCCTCCAAATGAGACAAGTGGTCCCCCACTTGTTTTTCACTACCTTTTTTATCTTGTATATCAATATCAAATTCTCATAACAAGAGCTCTCATCTCCTCAACCGAGCTTTAGAGTCCTTTATTGCTCATAAAATAACGAAGCACCGCATGATCCGTGTGGATAATGACTTTTGCACCCATAAAGTACGGGCGAAACTTCTCAATTGCAAACACAATATCAAATAGCTTTTTCTCCATAACGGTATAGTTGACTTAGGCACTATTCATGGTCTTACTAGTATAGTAGACTGGACGAGAAGTCTTGTTGATGCATTGCCCCCAAAACGGCCCCAACCGCTACGTCACTTGCATCACACATGATTTCAAAAGGCACACTCCAATTTGGAGCGGTGATGATGGGAGTAGTTGTCAACTTGAGCTTCAACAATTCAAAAGCTCTCATTCAATCATCATTGAAATTAAACTTAGCATCCTTCTTAAGAAGTTTGCACAACGGGTTCACCACCTTAGAGAAGTCTTTGATGAAGCTCCGTTAAAAACCCGCATGGCCTAAGAAACTCCGCACACCCTTCACCGAAGTAGGGGGTGGAAGCTTAGAAATCACCTTAATATTTGCCTTGCCAACTTCAATTCCATTCCTTGAGATTTTGTGGCCAAGTACAATACCTTCCTCGACCATGAAATGGCATTTCTTTCAATTGAACACCAAATTTGTTTTTTCACATCTAGCCAACACTTTGTCCAAATTCGCAAGACAATCATCAAAAGAATCTCCAACCACCGAGAAGTCATCCATGAAACATTCAAGGTAGTCCTCCACCCTGTCCGTGAAAATAGCCATCATATACCTTTGAAAAGTCTCCGGTGCATTGCATAAACCAAATGGCATCCGCTTGAAAGCAAAAATACCATAGGGACATGTAAAGGTTATTTTCTCTTTATTTTTCAGAGCAATGAGAATTTGGTTGTAGTTGGAGTACCCATCAAGAAAGCAATAGAAAGCATGACCAACCAATCTATCGAGCATTTGATCTAAGAAAGGAAGTGAAAAGTGATCCTTCTTTGTGACTTTGTTGAGATTGCGATAGTCTATACACACCCTCCAACCGGTCACCGTTCTAGTAGGAATCAACTCATTCTTGTCATTGGTGACCACCATCATGCCCCCCTTCTTTGGGTCACATTGAACCAGAAAAGTCCATGAACTATTAGAGATGGTGTAGACAACCCCGGCATCCAACCACTTGATAATCTCCTTCTTGACAACTTCTTGCATAGCCTCATTGATGTCATTCTCCAACTTGATCTTATGCATGCAAAAGGCAGGGCTTATCCCCCGAATATCTGCCAAGGTCCACCCAATAGCATTCTTCCTCTTTTGTAGCACCGCCAATATGGAATCTACCTGCATGTTAGTCAAACCAGAGGAACGAATAACCGGTAAAGTAGAACAAGGACCAAGAAATTTATACCAAAGATGTGGAGGCAATGGCTTCAACTCCAAGGTAGGAGACTCTTCAATAGAAGGCTTTGTAGGAGGAGTTGTCCTATCTTCAAGATCCAAGGATAATTTTTGGGGTGCATAGTTGTACAACCCCATTCCTTGCAAATAGTTCACACATTCGATGAAACCATCCATCTCCTCATCATCAAAGTTGAGCAAGACGACCTCCAACATATCACTAACATTGATTGTAGCACTTGTTTCATCAACAATAACATCGGTCACCAAGTCCACAAAAGAACACACCTCATTGCTATTTGGTTGCCGCATGGACTTACACATATGGAATACCACTTTTTCATCATCAACCCGGAAAGTGAGTTCTCTAGTTTCAACATCACAAAGAGCCTTACCCATAGCAAGGAAAGGTCTCCTAAGAATAATCTTCATTATCAACCTCACAGCCTAGAGTGATAAAATCCGCCGAAATAATAAATTTATCAACACGAACCAAAATATCTTCAATCACTCCCAAGGGCCTCTTCATGGTACGATTGGCCATTTGCAATCTCATAGAAGTGGGTCTTGGTTCCCCAATTTCCAAAGTCTTGAAAACTGAATAAGGTATCAAATTAATACTTTCCCTAAGATCACAAAGAGTTTTAGTAAACTCGGCACTTTCAATTGTACAAGGAATCGTAAAAGCACCGGGATCCTCCAACTTAGGAGCCATTGGATGCATAATTGGACTCACTTGATGAATGACTTTAATGGTCTCAAAATTCATTGACCGCTTCTTTGTCACAAGATCCTTCATGAACTTTGCATACCCGGGTATTTGTTCTAAAGATTCAACTAATGGCACATTGATTGAGAGACTCTTCATCATTTGGATGAACTTATTGAATTGATTCTCACTATTTTGCTTGAAAGTCTTTGAGGGTATGGAGGTGGAGGCTTAGGCAATTGTGCCTTAGCCTTTTGCACTACCGGTTCTGGTATGTCAATAATGTGTTCTTTAGATGGGTTCACCTCCTCTCGAGTCTCTTCCACACTATCATCAATATTAATCCGAACTTTATCATTAGGTTGCACCACATTGTTCGGGATCTCTTCTTCTTACTTCACTTGATAAACATCAACAAGTTGCCTTCCACTTGAGGTGGGTGCTTTCCCGCCTCTTCCACTTCTTGTGATAACCGCCATGACATGCCCCGTATTGTTACCACCCTTTGGGTTTACCACCGTGTCACTTGGTAGTGCCCCCTTAGAGCGAGAATTTAGATCTTGAGAAATTTGCCCCATTTGAACTTTTAGGTTGTGGATTGATGTGTTGTGTGAGGCAAGTTCGACATCCGAATCAGCATTCTTTTCTATCATTTGCTTGAACATATTTTCAATATGTCCCATATCATTGTTTGAAGAACTCGAACCATGGGAAGGATAAGGAGGTGAGTTGCTTGGTTGTTGGTACATTGGGGGCCTTTGAAAACCTGACCTTCAGTTGCCTTGATTGTTGTTCCATCCGCCTGGATTGTTACCTCCCCAATTTCCTTGGTTGTTTCCACTCAAATTTCCTTGATTGTTGTTGTTATGCCAATTACCTTGATTGCTAGAATTCTAATTGTCTTGATTGTTTTGTGGTCGCCATTGTTGTTGGCTTGGGCCTTGGAAGTTGTTTCTTTGGCCTTGAAAATTATTCACTTATTGCACTTCCTATTCTTGTTCATTATAGGAATCATCTCGCTTAAAACTACCAAATTCTTGCACATAGTTCTCCACTCGATTTTGTACTTGTGGACCATTGGTCCTTCTCTTATTCACCATCATATTCACTCTTTCCATAGCATTGACATGCTTAGGAATTTGCACTTGATTTATTTGGGCCTTTGCTAGTTGAGTCATGGTAGTTGTCAATTCGGCAATGGCTTGTCCATGGTCTTGCAATTCATTGTGAAGGTGGATCATATTCGGGTCACCTTGTGAAACATTGGCCCAGGATTGACAAGCCGACGACATGTTCACCATCTCATCCAAAATCTAACACGCCTTCGTATAAGGCATAGTCATAAAATTTTCACTGGCTAGTTGATTCACTATACATTGGTTGGTTGCGTTAATCCAGTGGTAGAAGGTTTGTTGAATCATGTTTTCCGTCATATCGTTGTTGGGACATTCCTTAACCATAGTTCTATAGAGCTCCCATATCTCGTGTAGTGGTTCATTAGACTCTTTCTTGAATGCCAAGATCTCATCTCGAAGTGTAGCCATGTGTTCGGGAGAGAAAAAATTAGCAATGAACTTTTCTGCCAACTCATCCCAAGTGTGAATTTAATGGTTCGGCAATCGTTCCAACCAATCTAAAGTTTCCCCCCATAGAGAGAAGGGAAAAAGCCTTAGCCTTAATGCATCCTGAGAGACATTTGTTTTCTTGCTCCTCCAACAAGTGCACAAACCCCTTCAAATGTTTATAAGCATTTTGTGTTGGAGCACCGGTGAAGAAACCCCGTTTCTCAAGCAAAGTGAGTATCACAATGGTGATTTGGAAGTTGCCCACCCTAATGCGGGGAGGGACTATTGCACTAGCATAACCTTTGTTAGGCAATATCCGATCTGGATCCGCGCGTGGTGGAGATGGGGGTGGAATGGGCATATTGTCATGAGATACCCGGCCTCTCCGATTGGCTTGTGGCTCATGAGGTACCTCCTCTACTTTCTCCTCATCTGCATCGAAATCCCCCAAGGGAAAATTTATGAGCTCATTGTTCGCCATGGTTGTACCTAAGATTTCTCACACTAGTTAGTAACACGGAAGGAAAATAAGATATTCCAAAAACAAACCCAAATATATAGCTAACACCATTTTAACTCCCCGACAACGGCGTCAAAAATTGATCCACGTTCAATCTGCACTCAATAGTGAGTGGAAACGATCGTTGGAAGAATAGTAACCAACAAGAGTCAGGGTCGATTCCACATGGAGTTGCTATAAGTGTTAGGAGCATACATTTGACGAAAGCGAATGGAATAACTAAATTATGCTTCCAAATAACAGGTTTTGATTTCTAATTCTAATTTTACTTTAGCAATTACAAGCTAAGAAAAGAAACTAGAAGCGAATGATTGTTTTTGGTATTTTTTCAAATAGTTAAAAAGCCTATGGATGTGACCATAACGTAGGTGTTCACCTAATGGGTTAAATACGTTAATACTTGTTTTGTTGATTGGGATATATTATAGCTCTCAACTCTACGTTACCCACTCAATACCTCTTGGTCAAAGAGTGATTTCGCGCAATTTAGCTTTCTCTAGCCCAAATGGGTATCAAAATAAATAGTTCATATGAGCTCAAGTTGGGTTCTAATTATCATTTGTTTGAACCCTTTAATTAGGCTAATCAAACCCTCAATTAGTCCAATTCCTTGTTAGCTAAGTTATCCTAGACTAGGTCCCTCTTTTTCAAGTAGAAACCAAGTAAAAAAGGCATGAATCAATGTTTGCAACCATTAATTCTAAAATTGAAGCATAAACTAAGCTAAATAATCAATACTCAATCATAAAAAAATATTAAATTAAATATTCATAAGGTTTATACACTAGGTTGAGTCACAACCCTCATAAGAATCTAGCTACTCATATTGAGAAAGGAAGAAAACAAATAAAAAATGCTAATTAAACTCATAATCTAGGATTAAAATAATAAAATCTGATGTTTAAGACATAAAATAATCACAAACTTCCTAAAATGGCAAAATGTAATAGTTACAATAGCTCAAACTCCGAAACTTGACCTAATAATGTGAAACTCGTCTACTTATAGTGGCCCAAAATTCGCTGACAAAAATGCCCTTCGGGAGGTTCTGTGGCCGCACAATGTGCAGTCCGCAGATTTCTTCAGCTAGCAGGTCTTGAATTCTGCAGCCACACAATTCTGGATTGCGGCTCAAAGCATCTTCTGCGGTCGCACAATTCTTGTGTGGTCCGCACTTCAGCAAGGCTTCAGGTCTTGGTCTTTTTCATACTCTCCGAACTTTGAATCATTTGTCAGTGCAAACCTTTTTCTGCCGCCGAACAATTCATATGCGGTCCGCACATTAGCTATATTTCTGTTGGGTTCTTTCACTTGTTTTGCGGCCGCAAATGAAATTCTGCGGTCCGCACTTTCTTTTGCGGACCACACTTCTTAAGTTCTGCGCCCCTTCTTGCCTTGTGATGCAAAATACTTCTTTTTGATTCGGATTTCATCATTGGAGATCAAACTTCCAACATTCCTACAATTTTCACACTTTTATTAGTTTCATGAATATAAATCAATACTTTTGGACTAAAACAAAAGTAAAAAGGTGCTAATAAATAGTCAAAATCTCCACTTATCACCGACTCCCCCCTCCCCCTAATATTTTTTCCCAATTTGTTTAACTCGTTTTAGTTGCAGTGAATCAAACGGCTATTCTCCCTTTCGGTGGTGGTCCGACAATAACTTCTCACCTCCGGCAGTAGATCCGGTAGTCCTTTTTTATAGGTAATTTTTTTTTTTTGCATTAATTTAGCAATATAATATGTATAAATTAGCTATATAATTTGCAATATAGTATGGATAAATAGCTATAATTTTCTCAATATAGTATGTATATAGTGACTTGTTAAAAATTTGCTCATTTGGATTAATTAGCTATTTTTCTTCTTCTTTTTAGTTAGATGTTCTTGTGACAATGGCTAGTATACTTGTATGTATCCAATAGTAATTCAAGAAAATCAATTAGAATAATTTGGGTATTTTCTACAATTATGGAATTCTTGTTTATATAAAAAATATCTTAAGTGCTAATACTTCTCTGTTAGAGTTGAACAATATTTTAAAGAGTTAGAATTTTTATACATTCAAGTTAGGTTAGTTAAGAAACAACTTAAGTTCTAATACTTCTCTGTTAGAGTTGAACAATATTTTAAAGAGTTAGAATTTTTATACATTCAAGTTAGGTTAGTTAAGAAACAACTTAAGTTCTAATACTTCTCTGTTAGAGTTGAACAATATTTTAAAGAGTTAGAATTTTTATACATTCAAGTTAGGTTAGTTAAGAAACAACTTAAGTTCTAATACTTCTCTGTTTTTGCTTTTCATTTAGAAATTCTCTATGCCCTACCTATGTATTAATTATATTATTTATTATTGGAACAAAATGAAGAAAATGTTGTCAATTAAGTATTAGAGCGCTATCATATGCTAATTTGAAATAAATTAGATTAATTTATAGGTTTTAGGACTTTTTTTTGTCTTACAATAGTTTAATGTACCTATTAATATTGAAACCACTCAAGTATTATAGTAAAATATATAATTAAACTATTTAGATAACCTTTGGGAGAATATAACTTAGTAATTAGTATAAATAAAATAAATATGTCAACTTCTAGTTTTTTTTCTTTGTGTAGATAGCATTTGCGCATTATAGATGGATGTATAATAGGAATCATCTTAATCGTGTGGGGGTTAAGAGGTGAATTTAAAGAAGGGGTTGCTGGATTTATTGCTAAGGCAAGGACACTTGATGATTTTCGTAGTGAAGGAACAATTAGGTGCCCTTGTATGAAATGCAAGTGTGTTAAGTTATTGGGAGAAGATATTGTTACATGTCATCTTTTTAAAAAGGAATTTTTGGAAAATTATCATGTGTGGAATGATCATTGGGAAAATCTTAGCATAAATGATGTTGAATTTCATAATTCTTTTTGTGGTGAGGAGGGTAGTCCCGTAGTGGAGAATAATGTGAAAAATTCTAGATTCAATGTCATGATGAGGGACGCCTTTGAGATGTTCTCGGGGACTCAATCTAAACCAAATGATGAGGCTAAGAAGTTATTCAAAGAGTTAGGGGAAGCTAGTTGTCCGTTGTATGAAGGCTCACTGCACTCCAAATTGTCCGTTGCCGTTCAATTACTTCAGATTAAGTCGGATAGTTTTATTTATCAATCGGGCATGAATTCTATCATTGGGCTTATGAATGAACTTAATCCGAGTAACAATGACCTACCCAAATATTTCTACACGGCAAAAAAATTAGTTTTCAAGTTGGGAAGATCCCGGTGAAGGCGATGCACTGCTTACCCCTTATACCAAGGTTAAAGGGGTTGTATGTATCAATGAGCTCCGCTCCTCATATGAGATGGCATTATGAGCATAAAAGGCCAGATTATATTCTATGTCATCCTTCAAATGGAGAAGCATGGAAGCATTTCGATAGGTTGTTCCTGAACTTTGCTAGGAAACCAAGACATATTAGGTTGGGATCATGCGCTGATGGATTCACTCCATTTGCAGTATCTACTGTACCATATTCATGTTGGCTGGTGTTTGTTACACCGTATAATCTTCTACCTGAGTTATGTATGACAAGTCCGTATTTGTTTCTAACTTGTATTGTTCCAGGCCCACGCAATTCAAAAAAGTTGACTGATGTTTACATACAACCTTTGATTGATGAGTTGAAGTTATTGTGGCATCAAGGCGTGGAAACATATGATGTATCAACTAAGCAAAACTTCAGATTGCGTGCTGCTTTGATGTGGACTATAAATGATTTTCCTGCTTATGGAATGTTGTCCGGGTGGTCGACTTCCGGAAAGTTAGCTTGCCCGACTTGTATGGAAGATACAAAGGCATTAACTTTGAAATATGGATGTAAGAGCACATGGTTTGACTGCTATCGTCGCTTCTTGCCAATGGATCATGAGTTTGGGAGAATTACTAGTGCATTTATGAAGAACAAAACTGATTATGAGGAGGCACCGTCCGTCTCGTCTCTAGAAGGGATTTGGAACAGAGTTAGGGATCTACCTAAGGTAACAGAATATCCCCTGTCTAATAAGATACCTAGTTATGGTGTTACACACAACTGGACTAAACAAAGCATATTCTGGGAGTTACCTTATTGGAAGCACAACCTTCTTTGGCATAATCTTGATGTCATTCATATCGAGAAGAATTGTTTTGACAACTTATTTAATACTATGATGGATGTCAACAACAAGACAAAGGATTACTTGAAGGCTAGGATGGACTTAAAGGAATATTGTAGGTGAAGTGAGTTGTACCTGGCATATTTGAACAACAAGATTCAGAACCCAAGGCCAACTTTACATTCACCTTGGAGGAAAGAAGAGAGATTTGTGATTGGGTTAATAATTTGAGTATGCCTAATGGGTATGCATCAAACCTGTCTAGGTGTATTGACATGAAAGAAGGAAAGTTGACGTCTATGTAAATCTACACATTTTCATGGAATCTTTGATGCCTG
The DNA here is from genome assembly GCA_000715115.1 of Nicotiana otophora. NCBI lineage: Eukaryota > Viridiplantae > Streptophyta > Magnoliopsida > Solanales > Solanaceae > Nicotiana > Nicotiana otophora. Next base: position 187,333 of record AWOL01S0000765.1, read on the forward strand.
TTCCGTTTAATGCATTACCTGATATAATATAGAATCCCATCGCAGATGTAATCTTATTTTTCAAGGAGTTGCATTCTAGCACCTTGAGGGTGGAGAACCTAACTTGCATGGAGAGTAACATTCGCGTAACTTTAAACAAGTTGGCGAAAATGTTTCCTCTTGTGTTTTTTGACGTGATGGAATATCTTCCAATTCACCTTGCACAAGAGGCATGGCTTGGATGACCAGTTCAATACAGATGGTTGTATCCATTTGAGAGGTAATTAATGACTTTTAATCATTAATCCTTATGTGTTTCATTTTAATATTATTCCATCTAAAAATAATGCTAATATACAGGATTATTGGCAAATATAAGCGGACTATCAAAAATAGATCTAGGATTGAGGGAACGATTTGTGAGGCATATGTGGCTAGAGAAACTTCTTATTTTTGTTCATATTATTTTGAATATGATTTTCCATGTTTGATAAGTAGACCTGATCGGCGTGGCGATGGAGGCAATGGTCCTTTTGTATCCACCATTTTCTATATTCAACAACCAGGTAAAGGCGGTCCAAAACGTTGTACAAAACCACTTTTGAGTGAGATGGAACTAAAGTCAGCTACAACACATGTGCTTTTGAATTTCCCAGAGGTCCAACCTTACTATAAGTAGGTATACATTTATATTATCGACATATATTAAAGATTTATAATTGTTTTAACTAATGACATTTTTTATTTTGCCGGACAGTTGGTTTGTGGGTACATATGGGCAAGAGCTTATTTATCCTAAGTTTTCAGAATGGTTTAAAGAATTTGTAAGTGTTACTTAATATTTAACATGGTCTTATTAGCAGTAAATTATAATAAGTTATATGTATTTAAATAATTCTAAATTATTTTACCCTTTATAGGTTTATAATCTAGTTAATGACCAATTGTTTCAAGATATAGCTTGAGGAGATAATCTTAGAGTTAGAAAGATCTCTAAGTATTATATCAATGGGTACAAATTTCATACAGAAGAATGATCTAAGGGTAAGAAAATAAATAATAGTGGTGTGTGTGTGAAAGCCTATGGAGATATTGATTATTATGGCGTGCTTCAAGAGATCATAGAACTTGAGTATAAAGTGGGTTGGCCGAAGAAAATATTGATATCCTTTCGGTGTAAGTGGTATGATCCAACGCTAAATAGAGGTATGAAGGTGCATCCTCGGTACAAAATTGTTGAATTAAAGCACACGGGGAGGTAACTCTATGACCCATTACTATTGCACAAAATGTGAAACAAGTGAATTATGCACCTTATCTTTTGCAAAAGAATAAGTCCGCATGGTGGGTAGTGATAAAAACTAAGCTAGTGGATAGAGTTGAAGTCGAGGATGCATTGGATGTAGCATACCAAAATATACCAAGAATAGGCATAGCATGTTTCAAACAGATAAGCACATCGTCTAGACATGATTTCTAGTATGAATAATAACTCAAGGAGTCATACAAGTAGAGATAATATGGATATAACGGGGCATGATAGTAACATAAGGCACATAATAGCCTAAGATCTACCTGAATCATGAATAACCTCGATATACACACATATGCCAGTTACCTACCACGTGCGTCACCCCCAACATATCTCAAATATCATTGTCGATGGGAATATTATCCTCAAAACAAGTTTAAATATGTTACTTACCATAAAGCGCGTGAATCAATACTCCAAAAATCTCTTCCCATGCGAATCAACCTCCAAATGACTCAAATCTAGTAAACAACTGAATAACATCAAACACGACTATAGAAATCGATTCCAAGTAATAAAGCTCAAATCTTTATCAATTTTCAAAAAACAACTCGGGCCTACTTCCAGGAACCCGACCAAAGTCACAAATCTCGACTACCCATTCGAATACGAGTCCAAATATATAAATTTCAGCCAAATCAGACTCCGATTGGGGTTTAAATTTCTATTTTCACCCTCCAAAACCATAGTCAAAATCCATAAATTTCACCCTCAAATCCCATAATCTATACTCCCTCCATTTCAATTTATGTGAACCTATTTGACTAGCTCGGAGTTTAAGAAAAAGAAATGATTTTTGAACTTATGCTGTAAAATGAGGCATATATATTTTGTGTGGCTATAAATCATTGCATAAAGGTAAATTATTTTCAAATATGCAAAGGGGTGATTCTTTTTGGCACAGACGAAAAAGGAAATAAATTCACATAAATTAAAATGGAGAGAGTATGTAATAATCCTTGGGTAAACAAGATACAATGTTGAAATTAAGCAGAAATCACTTACCCTCTTGCCTTGTGTGAAAATCCTCTTAAACAATCGCCCACTCCAAGTATAGGACTCAAAATATGATAAAATGAGTCTAAGTCCAGAAATTCTCAGCTAATAACCAGTCACAGATTTCGCATTTGCGACCCTAGGCACGTAATTGTGAACCTAGTCTGCCCAGTAGATGTCGCAACTGCGAAACCCACTTTGTAATTGCGAAGTCCCTGCCTGCCATCCAATACCGCAAATGCAACCATATATCTCGCAATTGTGAGGTCCTCCATAGATATCCAACCATCATAAATCTGATGAGGAATCCGCAGTTACAGACCCTCACAAATGCTAGGTCTATAGCACCAGCAAACTAAAGCCTCATCAATAAAAGATCTGAAATCAATCTGAAACTTCTTCGAGCCCCTTGGGCTCCACACCGAACATCCATACAAGTACATAAACATTGTACGAACTTGCTCGCAAACTCAAACATCAAAATAACATCTAAAGCCACGAATCGACTACTGAAACGCATCATGTAAGCCTTAAAACAAGAAATTCAATATTCACACCCAAGCGTCTGATTCCTATCAAACCAATTCAAAATGAGCCCAAATTTTACGTACAAGTTTCAAATGATATATCCAATCTATCCCAACTTCTGGAACAACAATCCAACCCCGATAGTCTCAAAGTGAACTCCCGGTCAAACCTATGAAATTTTCAAACCTTTAAATGTTTAACTTTCGCCAATTAGAGCCAAATCAACCTAGGAGCCTCTAAATCCAAATACTGACATATGCCTAGGTCCAAACATCCAACCTTGGAACTAAGTGTTCTAATTCTCTCCAAACCTTCCACGAAACCAAACTAACCATCCTCAAAGTCACAAAATAAGTATACGAAAAGCATCAAATAGGATAACATGGCTAAAATATATAAAACGATCATCCGGGTCGTTACATGCACCGTATAATTTTTTAAAATAGTGTTAAAATTCTCGATTAGATGATAAGACAATAGTAAAGTTATCTCCGTGTGACCCATATGTCACTGATTTGAGTCGTGAAATTAGTCACTGATGTTTGTATTAGGGTCGACTGCCTATACCACACTCCCTATGTGAATGCGGGATGCTTCATGCACCAGACTGTCCTTTTTTTTCTTTAGAAAATCCATTGTTCGAATAAATTTGAAAAAGAAAAATATATTGTCCTTGTAGGATTAGAAAAACTTTTCTCTTGTAGGTTTAGGAATACATAAGATCTATATATAGTGGTTATACTGTCTATTCTTCTTATTCATAGTGGAAAACTCTCTTTGCTTCTGCCCATGGATTTGATTTTTTTTTTTATCTATTTGCTTTGTGTGTGATTGTGTGTTAGTTAATCAAGATTTGTTGTAATAATTGGTACCAAGGCTAGGCTCAAATTCTTACACATAATCTAGAGTTAAGATGTCTTCATCATTTTCAACAAAGTTTGAAGTAGATAAATTCGATTGGGGATCTAGTTTTAGTCTATAAAAGACTAGGATGAAATCGCCCTTGATGTTACAAAGGTTATGCAAGGCAATTGATGAGAATTTTTTTGAAGAGATGAAAGAGTCGAAGAAGGTAGACATGAAGAAGAGGGCTTGAAGTACGATCTTCATGAACATTATAGATAGTATTCTTTGAAAAATTACTGAGGAAACTTTTACATCTACTACATGAAAGAAGCTAGAGGATTGTACATCTGTATTCTAAAATATCACTAACAAACTGCCTCTACTTGAAAAAGAGATTATATAATCTTCATATGAATAAAGGTACACCTGTTACTCACCTTGATGAGGTTAATTCAATTATAATGGACCTGAAGAACGTACACGTTAAAATTAAGAGTGAGAACTAGTGTTCGGTTATGTTATGTTTTTTACCATCGTCTTACGATACTTTTGTTGATTTGCTTCTATATGGAAACAATAATATATCCCTTGATGATATTAGTCACTAAAATCTAAGGAGTAGAAAAAGAGTTTTCTAGAAAGCAGAACTGAGAGCGAGAATCTTGTGAGTAGGGGAAAAACACAACATAAAGACTTTAATAGAAAAATGTCTACTGCCATATTGAAGTCTCGACCAAGGAAGATAAACTGCTATAAGTACAGGGAGCAGGTCACTATAAAAGAGAAAATAGGTAAGTAGAAAAAGATAACTCTGCAAATATTATTGAAATTGATAATAATTCTGATGATAATAACTATCCATGGCAAGATTGTACCATGAGTTCTAGTCATGGGCAGAGTGTTTGGTTCTTGATTCAGGTGCAATTTTTCACATATGTCCACACAAAAATGGATGTAGGTAACACCAGAAACCAGTAATCCATTATTGATAGAGGAAATCAACAACATCAGATTTAGAATATTCCATAAATTATCAGAAATATTGAGTATTGGCATGTTCCTCGGATGAAAAAGAATTTGATTTCTCTTTCGACTTTGATGATAAAAGGTTTATCTCTCACTCCGAGAATGGAACACTTAAAGTATATGAAGGCTCCATGTACTCATGAAAGGTAAGCTGCATTCTGAACTGTATTATCTTCGGGCTAGTATAGTTGAAGGGGAAGGTTTTGTAGCATTTGGAAAGAATAATCTGAATCAGTCTCAATTGTACCACTTGTGGCTTGATCATATGAGTGATAAGTGATTGTCTTTGTTGAGAAAATAGAATTATCTAAATAGGTATAAATATTAAGATTTAAATTTTTGTAAGCGTATGTATTATGTGAATAGACAAGGATGAAGTTCAACAAAAAGGTAAAGTACAAGGCTAGAGACAAGTTAGACTATATACATTCGAATTTGTGGGGTCCAAACAGAGTTTCTTCTAAGAGTGGTGCCAGATATTTTCTGACTTTGATTGAAATTACTTTAGAATAGTCTGATTGTATTTTTTGAAAGCAAAACATGAAGCATTTCTAATATCTGTTAAATAGAGGTTTGAGAGGCAGATAAGAAGAAACGTTAAGCGTCTTCAGACTAACTATGGGTTGAAATTTTATAATTCAGATATTAATGATTTTTACAGAAGAGACATTATAGTGAGACACTACATACTTGTCACTCCATACCTTGATTCGAGATAGTGTATCTGTACAAGAAGTACAGAAGTGTAGTATGGGTATAACTGACCTATTATACTTAGCAAATATCGAGATTAACCCCGACGAGGTAGTAACGAGGCTAGGAAAAGACACCTATAAAGAATCAAATATAACAACGGATAATGACAAGTTAAAGGGATAACAAGTACACAAGTAAAAAAAGCATAAAACAGAAACATAAAGTAAGGTGTCATTGTGTAATCCTCTTTCAAAAGTAAATAATGAAACCACAAAGCCAAGTCTAAATTTCAAATATCAAAGTAAAGAGCATTGAAATCAATAAAATTGTACGGCATCACCCTTCGTTCTTTTACTCTCATCCTCACATTATAATGTAAAAACAACTGCAAAACATCACCCTTTTTACCTTTACTCTCATTCTCACATTATAAAATAACAACAAGCACAGAAACACCCTTTTTGCATATCCTCATGTTCACTCAAGCAATAATATCAATATATAAATAAGGTACGATAACTCCCTTCGTGCATTTCACTCTTCCTCACAAGCACGACAACACCATTCATGCATTTTACTCTTCCTCACCAAGCAATCACATACAACACATTACCAAGCAAGGTGAGAAAAAAATTCAATATCAATAATAGTATTTGAAAACAATTTGTCATATGAAAATCTTCCATCAAATAGCACCAACAACCAATCAACTATTCAACAATCTCAACACCAATATCTCAACATAGAAAATAACATGAATAGGAGAAATTAAAGAATTAAATAATCTATCTAATGCATGGAAGATATAATACACAAATAAGGCTGATTCTACCCGTATGCTTATCCTATAGTCAATGTATATACACCCGTCATCTTACATATACACTGCCCCCAACACATAGATCACATAGGAAATATACCCGATTCTACCATATTTCCCTCAAATCAAGGTTAACCTAGACACCTACCTCTTTTTGAAACACAATCAGCAATCCAACACGGCTTTTTCTTCAGAACAAGCCTCTAAACCAATCGAATCTAGTCAGATATTATTCAAACAAGTCAAAACAAACTTTAGAAATTACCCTCAAATGAAAAAGGTTTAATTTTTAACATAATTGAAAATATCAACAAAAAGTCAACCCAGGCCCACGTGATTGAAATATGAAATTAAGACTAAATCCCGATAACCCATTCACCCAAGCCTAGATATGTGATTTTTTTCAAAATCTAACCTCAATTTGAGGTTTAAATCTTAATTTTTACAAAATCCCAAAATTCTACCCCAAACCCCAATTTCTACTTTCAAATTCTTAGCTTTGATGAAGTAACTCATGAAAAAGTAATTAAAATTGAACAAAAACAAGTTCAGATTATTAATCTATGAATTTGGGAAGAACTTGCTCTCCAAAACTCGCCCCTATGGAGTCTAGGGTAAAACAATTGTATAAAATAAGCTAAGTCCCGAAATTCCCACAATTTGCCTAGTTGCAAATATTACAATTGCAAACTTTTATTCGCAATTGCAATGAGCACTCCATTTGTCGAAATTGCAACCAAAAACATCACATTTGTGAAGTATGCACCTATCGCAAATGCGAAGATGCAAATCTATCCAACCTAGCCCCCAACCGCAAATGCGACACTATAGTTGCAAATGCGATGCACCACCATCTCGCAATTGCGGCCATCCTTTCGCAAAAGAAAACTGCCCTATACCCATTCCCTTAGTAAATGCAAGCCTGACTTCACAAAAGCGAAGCTTGCATTTGCGAACAGGTCTTCGCATTTGCGAGACCTGCAGACTAACCACACTAGATTTTCCATCAGTTGTACAAAAAGTCCACAACTCATCTGAAATTCACCCGAGACCCTTGGGTTCCAATCCAGACATTCACACAAGTATAATAATATCATGCAAATTCGTTCGCAAGCTCAAACCTTCAAAATAATATCAACTATAAAGAATCAATCATTAAAACTTAAGATTTTCAAGCATAAAACTTAAGTTTTTCAATTTTTCACTTAATACGCAGAAATGCCTCCGTGTCATCCGAGACCCAAACTAAACATGTGTACAAGTCCAAACTTATCATATGAACTTACCGGAATTATCAAAATACCGATCCCGGGTTGTTTATCAAAAACGGTGACCGTGGTCAACTCTAGGAATTTTTGAAGTCAAAAATCACATGTTCTTTAAAATTTCACATATAAACTTTCTGAAAATCGACACGGATCACGCACGCAAGTTATAAATCCTCATATTGAGCTATGAAAAGTTTCGAAACACAAAAAAAGGAGCTAGTATTAAAAATGACCTATCAGGTCGTTACATTCTCCACCTCTAAAAGAAATGTTCGTACTCGAACGAACATGGAAATGTACTTGAACTGGAAAAACGGTTCGGGTATCTACTCCTCATATCGCACTTGGACTCCCAATTAGCCTCCTCAATCGGCTGAGCTCTCCAACACACATTTACAGAAGGAATAGTTTTAGATATCAATTTCTGAACCTGCTGGTCTAGAATAGCCACTGACTCTCCCACATAGGCCACATTCTCATCAAGATGCACCATCCTGAAGTCTGAAATATGTGACCTATCTTTATGGTAATTCTGAAGTATGGAGATGTGAAATACCTAATGTACCCCTACTAGGCTAGGAGGTAATGCAAGCCTATAAGCAACCCCCCTAACTTTTTCCAAGATCTCAAACTGACTAATAAACCTAGGACTCAACTTGCCCTTCTTCCCAAATCGCATCACGCCCTTTATAGGCGACACTTAGAGAAGAACCTTCTCACATTCTATGTAAGACACATTTCTAACATTCTGATATGTATAAATCTTTTTCCTGGACTGAGCTGTACGAAGCCGCTCCTGAATAATTTTCACCTTCTCCAAAGCATCACGAACCAAGTTCGTACCCAAAATCTAGCCTCACTGGGCTCAAACCAACCAACCGGAGAATGGCATCGCCTCCCATATAAGGCCTTATACGGATCCATTTGGATGCTCAATTGATAATTGTTGTTGTAGATGAACTCTGCTAGAGGTAGAAACTGGTTCCACTGACCCCCAAAATCTATAGAGCATGCCTGCAACATGTCCTTCACAATCTAAATGGTCCACTTGGACTGTCCGTCCTTCTGAGGATGAAACTCGGTACTCAGGTCGACCCGCGTGCCCCGCTCACACTGCAGAACTCTCCAAAAATGTGAAATGAGTTGCATGCCCCGGTTTGAAATAATAGAATTGGCTTGAGTTGTAACTCAATTTGGATCCGAGGCAACTGAAGAGTTGGGTCCAAAACTTGCTAGTGATCATAGTCCTTCAATAACGTTAACCATCTCCACTGCCTCAGATTAAGGTCCTTCTACTTAAATAGATGGTGCAGACTCCAATGGTCAATGTAGACCTCGCATGGAACACTGTATAGATAGTGCCTCCAAATCCAGAGCTCGCGAACAATGGTTGCTAGCTCCAAATCATGCATAGGGTAATTCTTCTCAAGGAACTTCAACCGACGATACACATAGGCAATCGATCTGCCATCCTGCATCAATACCGCGCCAAGTCCAATATGCGATGCATCACAATACACAGTGTAAGATTCCGAACCTTTGAGAAATACCAATACTGGAGCTATAGTCAAGGCAGTCTTGAGCTATTGAAATCTCTCCTCACACTCGTCGGACCATCTGAAAAGAGCACCCTTTTGGGTCAACTTGGTCAATGGGGCTGAGATAGATGAAAACCCTTCCACGAGCCAGCAATAGTAACCCACCAAACCAAAGAAGCTCCGAATCTCTATAGGTGAAGCAGGTTTAGGCCAGTTCTAAACTACTGCCTCTATCTTTTTAGGATCCACCTTGATACCCTCGAAAGATACAATATGACCTAAAAAGGCAACTGAGTCTAACCAAAACTCACACTTTGAAAACATGGCATTTAGCTGAAGATCCTTCAAGGTATGAAGTACAATCTGTATGTTCTCATGCTCCTCTCTATAGCTAGGGTAAACCAAAATATCATCAATGAAGACAATCACGTAAGAATCCAAATAAGGCTTCAAAACTTGGTTCATCAAATCCATGAAGGCCACTAGAGCATTAGTAAAGCCAAATGACATCACCAAGAACTCGTAATGACCATATCGAGTCCTAACAACTGTCTTAGGAACATCCGATGTCGTAATCTTCACCTGATGGTAGTCAGATCTCAAATCAATCTTGGAACATTCCTTGGCACCTTGAAGCTGGTCGAATAAATCATCAATCCTAGGCAACAGATACTTGTCTTTTATAGTGACATTGTTCAACTGCCGATAATCTATGCACATCCTCGTCAACCTGTCCTTTTTCTTAACAAACAACACTGGCGCACCCAAAGGTGAAATACTAGGTCTTATGATTCCCTTGTCAAGCAAATCATGCAACCGATCCTTCAATATTTCAAAACAACTGGAGTCATACAGTATGGTGGAATAGAAATAGGTTGAGTGCGTGGAACCAAATCAATGCAAAAGTCGATATCCCTATCGGGTGGTATACCCGGCAAATCTGTAGGAAATACCTCAGGACGCTCCTTCTCCACTGGTACCGAATCCATAGAAGGAACCTTTGAACTAGAATTACGGGTATAAGTCAAATATGCTAAACATCCTTTCTCGACCATACACTGAGACTTCAAATATGATACCTCCCTACTATTAGAGTGACCACATGTCCCTCTTCACCCTAATCTAAGCAACCTCGGCATGACTAAAGTCATAGTCTTGGCATGACAATCCAAGATAGCGTGATATGGGAACAACCAATCCATACCAAGAATGACCTCAAAATCTACCATATGAAGCAACAAAATATCAACTATTGTATCAAAATCATTAATAGTAACAACAGAAAAATCGATACCGCCGATCAACTACTATAGAATCTCCAATCGGTGTAGACACAGAAACATGAACATCAAGAGAATCATGAGGTATACTCAAATGTAAAGTAAAATATCAAGACACATAAGAATATGTATAACCCGGATCAAACAATACGGAAGCATCTCTATGAAATACTAATATAATAACTTTGCTATTTGCGTTGGATGACTCTGCCCTGGGTTTAGCTGGAAATGCATGACAATAGGGCTAAGCCTCACCAACCCGCCCCCGCCTCTGGTATGACCTCTCACTGATTGGCCTCTACCTCTAACTGTTTGGCCTCCACCTCGAGCTACCTGACCCCCGCCTCTAGCTGGTTGAGTGGGGTGGTGGAGCCATCAATGCCAAAATCATGGCATGAGTACTCTGTTTGGCATACTTCTCTGTGACCTCGGGTAAAACTTCACGACGTGACTCAGATTCCCACATGTATAACAATACCTTGGCTGACGTGCCTGCTGAACCTGGAACAGTAACCGTCGACCTGAATTACCACCTTGGTAACTCTACATCGGAGGTGCACTAACCGGAGTTGGAGGCGCACTGTATGCTAGCTTCTTAGAATGATGTCCATAAGCACTGTGACTGCCTGAAGCACCATGGGTGACATGTAGAGCTGACTGAGCTGGCATGATAGAATGGCCTCTACCAAAGGAACTCCTGACTCCAGACGAGGCACCACTGAATCCTCCAAAATGACAGGGCCTCTTATTAGAGGTCATCTCCCTAGCTTGGCCTCTGATGCGCTCGATCCTCATTGCGATCTCCACTACCCGAGTAAAATAAATCTCAGACTTATGTCTCTCTATCCATCTGAAGTGAGATGCCATAGGTAAGACCCTTATAGAACCTCTGCACCTTCTCCCTCTCAGTACGGATCATGATAGTTGTATGCGTGATAGATCCAAAAATCTAGTCTCATAGTGAGTAATAACCATATTACCCTGTTGAAGGCGCTCAAATTGACTGCGTAACTCCTCTATTTGATTGAAGGGCATGAACTTCCTTAAGAACAACTATAAGAACTATGCCCATGTGAGAGGAGGTGACCCCGCAAGCCTTCCTTGCACGTACACTTGCCACCACCTCTTGGTAGAACCATGCATCTGAAATACTGTGAAATCAACTCCGTTGGACTCCACTATTCCCATGTTTCGCAAAATCTCATGGCAACGGTCTAAGAAGTCCTGGGGTCCTTTGGATGTACACCATTAAAGTGAGGGGGATACAACTTGGTGAACCTATCCAACATCTTAAGCTCATTAGCTGATATCGCGGGTCTCTCCCCAAGTTGTGTAGCAACAATAGGCAGAATCGCCCAAACTGCTAAAACTGTTGGGGTATGATACTCGTGAGGCATCTGCCCAAGAATGTAAGTTGAGGGAGTCTGGTCTCCTTCCCCAGCTTAAGAAATGGCTAGTGACATAAGAAACACATCGGCCATCACTCTCCATGAGACCAACCATGCGAACTAAGGCATCCTGAAGCACTGGGATAGCAATGAACCGCTATGGGACCTAAGTTGGTCTTATTATCTTGGTTAGAACAAGGATCTCCTCATCTTGTTCTATCTGAGGCTCGACAATGGGTGTCGTTACGCATGATCTAGGATGAGCTCTGCCTCTACCTCTGTCTCTACCTCAGCCCCGTCCCCTACCATAGTAGTGGCTGCAACCAAGGGCTCTGTCTCTTGATCAACTACGGATGACGTACATGTCCTCGCCTTCTGTGAGAAGTCACATGATTGAGATAGAAAGCAAGTGAAGTTTCCTAAAGCTTTATAGCTCTAGAAGATATGCAAAAACGTCTCTGTACTAATCCTCAAGACTCTACTACATGTTCTCATGACTCGTGAGACATATACAACCTAGAACTCTGATATCAACTTGTTGACCTAGAATCCCAACAATCGGGGTCATGATGGTGCATAACACCGCTTGCTAGTTAAGCCAACACACAACAGTAAAATACAAAAGAACAATAATAAATGACTAATAACAAAATAATAACATAGAATAAAAGCAATTCTGAGATAAACATGATACGTCTAAAACCGACATTTAACACAAAACCATACCAAGACATGGAGTCATAAGTACATGAGCTTCTAGAGTTTACTACATACACTATTCTGAAAGAAATACAACACTGTCCAAACAATGGAAAAAGTACAACAGAAATAAATAGATAACTCAAGGCCTATGAACAGAATTCATCTTTACCTCGAATCACCTGCCCGGTCTCTGCTAAGTAACTCTCGCGACTCTACTCGTATCCATATCTACACGTGCACAAGAAGTATAGAAGTGTAGAATGAGTACAACCGACCCAATATCCATAGTAAATTTAGAGCCTAATCCCGACGAGGTAGTAACGAGGCTATGACAAGACACCTACAATAAACCTGTGCAGTTATATATCAAGAAGCAACGAAATAACATATAAATAATCAAATATAATAAGGGGATAATGAGTAAACGGGATTACAAGTACACAAGTAAAAGGGCATAAAACGGAAACATAAAGTAAGGTGTCACTATGTAAGCCTCTTTCAAAAGTAAACAATGAAATCACAAAGGCAAATCCACATTCCAAATATCAAAGTAAAGAGCAATGTAATTAACAAAATTGCACAACATCACCCTTCTAGCTTTTACTCCGATTCTCACATTATAATGTAAAAACAATTATACGCCATCACCCTTTGTGCTTTTGCTCTCATCCTCACATTATAACTATTAACAAGCACGGAAATAAACTTCGTGCATATCCTCATGTTCACCCAAGCAATAATATCAATATATAAATAATGCACAACAACACTCTTCGTGCATTTCACTCTTCCTCACAAGCATGACAACACCCTTCATGCATTTCACTCTTCCTTACCAAGAAATCAAATAAAACACATCACCAAGCAAGGTGGGAAGTAAATTCAATATCAACAATAGTATTTTAACACAACTCATCATATGAGAATCTTCCAACAAATAGCACCAACAACCAATCAACAATTCAACGACCTCAACACTAATATGTCAATAATCTCAACATAGAAACTAATATGAATATGAGAAATTAAAGAATTAAACTGTAATGACCTAGCCGATCGTTTTGAGAGTTGTAGCCCCGTCCCCCCATTTATTGCTTATTTTATGCTTTATAGTTGTTATGTGACTTGCCGGGGTGGTCGGTTTGGGACTGGAGAGATTTCTAATTGAATTGAGACACTTAGTCTCAAAGTTGGAAGCTTAAGTTGAAAAGGTTGACCAGATATTGATTTATTATTAAATCACTCTGGAATGGAGTTTTGGCAGTTCCGTTGGCTCCGTTGGTTGATTTTGGACTTAGGCGCGTGTCCGGATAGTGATTTGGAAGTCCGTAGTTAAATTAGGCTTGAAATGATGAAAATTAAAAATTTAAAGTTTGACCGAGAGTGGACTTTATGGTTACCGGGCTTGGATTGGAGTTCCGGGAGTTGGAGTAGGTGTGTGGTGTCATTTGTGACTTGTATGCAAAATTTAGGTCAATCGGACGTGATTCGATAGGTTTCAGAGTCGTTTGTAGAAGTTGGATTTTTTTTAGTTTCAATAGGCTTGAATTGGGGTGTGATTCATGATTTTGATGTTGTTTGAGGTGATTTGAGGGCTCAACTAGGTTCGTTTCGTATTTTAGGACTTGTTGGTATGTTTGGTTGAGGTCCTTGGAGGCCTCAGGTTGATTTCAGATGGTTAACAGATAAAATATAAGACTTAGTGCATTGCTGAAGCTGGGAGTTTTCTGGAGTGATCACACCTGCGAGGGGTTGGCCGCATGTGCGATGCTGTAGGTGCGGCTGGAGTAGAATAGAAGCGAGGTTGTCTTGAGTTGAGGGATTTCCACAGGTGCGAAGGATTTGTGCACACCTGGGAGGTCGCAGATGCGGAGAGGCATCACAGGTGCACGTATGAGAGAGGAAGCCTGGAGGCGCGGTGCGGATGCACATCTGCGCATGAGAGATCACAGAAGCAGAGGTGGGCTGGGGGTCCAGGTTCACAGAAACGAAGGAAAATTTGCAAAAGCGGGACCGCAGATGCGGTCAAGTGGAGCGCAGGTGCGAGACCCCTGGACAGAACCTTAAATTCAAGGGTTCACGATTTTTCTTCATTTTTAACATTTCAAGCTCAAGATTGGGCGATGTTTGAGAGGATGTTTGAGGTGTTTCTTGAGGTAATTCACTTGTGTTCATTTCTAATCAATAATCTTATTTCCCCGTTGGATTTCCCACCTAGTTCGTGTGTTTTTAAGGTGGGAGTTTAAAGCTAGGGATTTGGAGGGTAGAATTTGGGGATTTGGGTAATGATTTAGTGTCGGATGTTGGTAAATTTGGTATGGTTGGACTCGTGGTTGAATGGACTTTCGGGTTTTATGACTTTTATCGGGTTTCGAGATGTGGGCCTGGGGGCCGGCTTTTGAGTCGACTTTTGACTTATGATTAATAACTTAGTATTTTCTTATGGAATTGTTTTTAGCAAATATACTACTAGGTTATTCACCTAGTAGGTGTTATATATAATAAGTCCCAAACCGGGTCAAAGGTACACACTGTCCAATTAAAAACAATAAAACAAAACCAATGGCTATTGCTACCAAATACAATATAGCAGTAGCGTAATGATAAATGAAAATACAAAGCAGTTAATTTGAAACATCCAATTGTTGCCAACGACAATAAATCCACACACCAATTGCAAACAATTCCATGTAGCACCAACAATGCTCTCAGCAGGCGCCTTTTGTTGCAATCCAATGGAATAGGTATGCATTAATCCACATATCGTAAAGCACTAGTTGTCGGATATCCTCAATATGGTGCTGAAGAACTGAAATTTGAGCTTAAAACGTGTTGTCTAGCATAGAACTTCAAGCTTTAAAGGAGTCTGCTAGAAACTGAACGCTGCCTCGCTGAAGTATTGATGTTTTTCGCTGTCAAATAACCCCCAGAATGAGCATGGTAACATGCTAATACCATTGGGAATTAATACGACCACAAACAAACCGTATGCATGTTCAAAACTACAGCAGCAGAGGTAATAAGTTATGCCGAACAGTACTGCATTAAATTGTTGTGAAGTGATGATATGTTGATGTATTCATAGAAGCACAGTTGCACTTGTAGCGCGAATGAGTACACATGTATTTATCTTGAAGAATCCATAGAATATATCTAAAGTCCTTGAGATCTTGCAATTGAGGTTTGATTGTGTTTGTGTCCACTTAGCATAATATTGTTACTGGCGCGTGAAAATTGATAAAAACTGGAGGTTCTTGAGTGCTTGGGTGCTAATAGCAATCCATGCTGATGCCTCAATAATTTGAGCCTAACTCTGGAACCTGCACAATGTAGCAAACTTGTTAGGAGGAAAGAATCTGCTCCCAGGTTCTTGTGTGTTTTGGGAGCAGTGATGAAGTTTGGGTAGTGATTTATTGAAGAATGTTGTGGATGATGTCTGGTTGGTATATTGTTGTTGTATGCCGTCAAACCACTGCCCGATTGAGCATGAATCCATGCTAATACCACTGGGAAGTGATACGATATCACACAAACAGTTGGTACTTTCATAGTGAAACATAAAACGTAAGGTGATGTGCTGAAACATTAAACCTTGATCTTCATGTGCCCTGCTTTGCTGATGATGTATTTGAAGAAGCATACTATCAGTTGTATCCCCATTGAATAGTTATGTGTTTGTGATGACTCATTGATGAATTACCAAATGTTTCCATCTCGGTAATCCCTTTAACCTTTTGAAATAACCATTGCAATCAGGTAGTTGAACAACAACAGCCAAAATGATGTAACAGCAGTACACTAAGAGTGCATCTCCATATCGAAATCAAGTTGCTGAACTGTTTTCTAACTGAGTAGAAAACATAAAACTTCTAGGTGAACGCATGTAATTTATGGAATTACAGAAGAAAACACGTAACTTCCAGATGAGTTACACTTTGAAAAAGCTTTGTGACATGATATTGCATATTCTCTATGCACCACTCAATTTGATGTGTACACTGTAAGCAGTACAATTTTACTAGTATTGCAACAATTTGTCCATCCTTGCTTTCATGTGATTCTCCTTACACTATTAGACCACCCCAGACTAAGCATGTTAACATGCTAATACCACTGGGAGGTAGTCTAACTGTGCATAGATAACCACCACCAGCAAATAGACCATGTTACAGTTTGAATCCTCCTGAATAACAGTAGTAGTTTACCTTTGATAAGCTTTGTTGGCCAATATTACATTGGCAGATCACTGGCCATCTTGATCTGGACCTTTTTCTCTTACCTGTTTTGCGATTAACATACAACAAGAAATGCACCTTTGAATTGTGCACTCTTTTTATTAATCTCTGGAAGCTTTTGAATAATTGCAACTATGTGTTGAAGCTAAATTATCCATTCACCCTCAGAGAACCCCCATCCTGATCATGTTATGTTAATACCACCTAGAATTATAGCCTAGTGTACTATCGGAAACTTTTGCACATCAATCTGGGAATTTTCTTTTAGCAATTGTAACCCTTAGATTTGGTATTTGTGACTTGTCCATGTTTATTAATCTCTTCCCCGCTGTAGGTAGATCTGAGAAACAGTGAAAATGTATTGTCCCTGCAAAAGAAAAAGCAATGTTAGCTATGTAATTTGCTAAAGTATTTCCTTCTCTGTAAACATGTTGAAAGATGACATTGAAATGATCCTCCAACTCCTGAATCTTCTGCACTTCTGCCATTATACACCAAGGTGGATCCCGTTATTTTTCGATAATCTTCTTCAACATCAAGCAGTCTGTCTCTAATATTAGTGGATGAAGATTGTTGGCAGAACAGTATTCCAGCCCCTGTAGTATAGCTTTTGCTTCAGCTACCACATTGGTGGTTTCATCTAGGTTCACTGATCTTTCATATATTAGATCACCTACATGATCTCTTACACAAAAGCCAAGTGAGCTAGGTCCGGGGTTCCCTTTTGAAGCACCATCAGTGTTACACTTATACCACCTTTCATGAGGGAGTTGCCAAGTAACTTTCCCGGTGATTAAAATTGGCTTGTATGCTTCAAATCATTTCTGGCCATAACATAGGTATATGAGATAACCGTAGAAACTTAATCCTTGCCAAGTTGTGGAGTGTTTTTTTTTACTTCATGAATGACTCTGTTTGTAGAAACTGTTACTCCATTCCTGCTTATGTTCCTCTCTTTTCATAGCTCCCAAGTAATGATTGCTGGAGCTGCCTGAAACAATAGTTTTAACTTGGACAACAATCTATGTTCCACCATGCCCGTATCACTTGCTTTACTTGGATTAATGGTATAGAATTCCTTGCAGCTCCTAGAAAGTGTTCCCACACCTTTGATGCTGTATGGTTTGTCAAGAAAATGTGCTCAAATGTTTCATCAGTTGGATGTTTACATCACCAACATCCTGAAATAATTATATATCCTTGCCTTCTCCACAAATCATCTGTAGATAGCTTGTGCCTCCAAAGTCTCCACATAAAGAATGAGATCTTGAATGGCAGACCTTTAATCCACATTTGTTTGAATTCTTGACAAATATTTGCCTTATGTCTCTGAATTTACCACGCACTCTTGATAGAAAACTTTCCTGGTGCTGTTGGCATCCAGTGGGGTATGTCCCAGGCCTCTTGATTATCATTATAATGGATATTAAGTTTGATATGGTTAGCAATATCTGTTGGAACAGTCTGGTCAAGTAGTTGAACATTCCATTCTCCTCCGTGTCTCAGTTGTGTTACTTCTTCCAGGTTCTCATTAATAGGGAATTCAGGAGGTAGTACATCATAGAGTGCCCCTAAACTAATCCAGTTTTCATGCCATGCAGTTGTTGTTCCGCTCTTCATCTCCCACAGGATTTCATGCTCGACTTCTTCCCTAGCATGCAACATTTTCCTCCACATATGAGATCCATCTCTAAACTGTACCACAATAGGTGACTCCTTTTTTCAATACTTATTCCACATAAAGTTTGACCACAAGGATTTGTTAGTCCTAAACCTACACCATAGCTTAGCGAATAGAGCTTTTGATACATCCTTTAAAGATCTGAATCCTAGTACCCCTTCTTCTTTGGGAAGACATAAGTTTTGCCAAGATTCCCAATGCCTACTCCTCCCTTCCTCCTTAGTGCTCCAAAAGAATTTTGCAAAGATTTTCTGTAAATGTTCTAGTATATTGTTGGGAGGGTCAAGAACTGAAAGAAGATGTAGAGCCATACTTTGTAGTACGCTTGTAATGAGAGTGGCCTATCCTCCAAAGGATAAGAGTTTGCCTTTCCAAGAGTGTATCTTGGTCTTCACTTTTTTAACAAGATCATCATAATAGTCCTTCCTTCTCCTAGTGTAGAAAATGAGGTAACCTAGGTATGTGAAAGGAAATTGTCCTCTAGTGAAACCTGTAATATCAGCCACTTCCTGAAATAGGGCATTTGCAACATTGGCATGCATGTAATAGAAACTCTTGGATTTATTGATTAGCTATCCCGACATCTGCTCATAACCTCCTAACACTGTCATTATCTTCTTCAGGGAGTAAGGATTAGCTGATGCGAAAATAATAGTATCATCGGCATATGCCAAGTGGTTTAACGGATCAGACCACTTGGGCATACCAAATCAAACAAAAGACCTATCTTCAAATAGTTTTTTCAAATCTCTAGACAATACTTCAGCTAACACAGTAAATAAAGCCGGAGACAGAGGATCTCCTTATTTTACTCCCCTTGTTGACTTGAAAAAACCTGAGGAATGCCCATTAACTAAAACTGAATACCAGTTGTTGGCTAATAGGTTCCCTACCATTATGATGAAGTGTTCTGCAAAACCCATTTTTCTAAGAACATGCATCAGATATTTCCAGAAAACCATGTCATATGCCTGTCATGTCCAGTTTTAGCACCACATTGGCAGACTTGCCTCTCATCCTTATGTCAGTGACAATTTCTTGTGTGATTAGGATATTCTCGTAGATTCTCCTTCCTTTAACAAAACCAGATTGATTAGGGGAGATGTAAGTAGGCAGGAACTTTGCCAGTCTATCATGTATGATCCTAGAGATCACTTTACTGATGAAATTGCTCAAACTTATAGGCCTTAGGTCGTAAAATATCTGAACTTGTGGGTTTTTTGGCAGTAGGACCAAATTCGTATTGGTAATGAATTTTGGCAAAGTTGCGCCTCCATAGAAATTTAGGACCATATTGTGAATGTCATGACATATAACCTCCCAGGTGGCTTGATAAGAAATGCCCGTGAATCCATCTGGACCACTTGCACTATCACCACTCAGGTCGAAAACTGCAGCCTTAACTTTATCCATAGTTAGGTACCTACATAACTCCATGTTCTCCTCCATCGAAACCATTTCAGGAACATGTTCTAGCATAGAGAAGTCTTTAGGATCCTCTTCTTTTGTGAACTGTTTTTGGAAGAATTGAACTGCAGCATTGGCCATTTGTTCTTGATTTTCTAACCAGGTTCCATCTTCATTCTGGATTCTTTTCAGTTTTAATTTCTTCCTCTTTTCATTGACATGATTGTGAAAGAAATGAGTATTCCTATCACTTTCAGTAAACCATGTCATTCCTGCTTTTTACTTCTAGTATTGCTCCTCTATACTGAGGTACTTCTTCATTTCTGAAGGACAATTCTATTCTCAATTGTAGGCTCATCTTCAAAAAACTGCTCCTTAATTTTGACAATATCCTCCAGTATTGCTATTTGTTTGAAAATGTCTCCAAAAGTATCTATGCTCCACTTAGATAGTGCCTCCTTAACCTTCTTCAGTTTGTAATTGAACATGAGGAAAGGATCTCAAATGAAATTAGCATTCCAGTTCTGTGTCACTACATCCATCAATGTAGCATGTTTTGTCCAGAAATTCAGGAATCTGAACAGCTTGACAAAGATAGTAGTGTGCTTTCCATAGGTCATCAAGAGTGGGGCATGATCTGAGCCAGTTCTAATCAAAAGTTCCACTTCAATTGATGGAAGAATGTTTTGAAACGGTAAATTCACAAAGATCCTGTCCAGTCTTTTGAATATACACTCACTATTAGGTCTCCCATTCTACCAAGTGTATGGACTTACCTTGTAATCTTGATCAAATAGTCCACATGAGTTAATGCATGCTGTGAAATCCTCATATTCTGGAGGATGAACAAGCATGCCCCTTATCTTCTCACTTTCATGTAAAACCAAATTGACATCTACTCCTACTAGTCATGGTAGTTCCATATCACTTTTCATGTAATATAGACTATCACAGAGCTCTATTCTATCTGTTGATGAACACTTTGCATATACAAAAGTCATCATGATATGATGCCCAATGTCATGGTGAAATAGTTTTACTGTAACTTGTTGATCAGTCTCCATAATCAATTCCCACTCTGAGTCAGAACTGAAGAATAACCATATTTTGCCATTCAGATTTGAAAAAGCAGTTTCCATATCTAGCCTTCTTCTGTACCTCTGTATATGCCTTGCATTCTGAAAAGGTTCCATTAAGGCTATGACGAAACAATTGTGCTCTCTCTGCATATTGATCACCCTGGGAAAGGCCTGTTGTGTGTTAACGGACCTAATATTTTAAATTAATGTCTTAATCATCATTTAGAATGTGAGGCTGCCCTTCTTGGCAAGATTCTTGTTTGTCAGTGTGCAGCTTTGTTTTGAGTCTGCTTCTTTGTTTTTTCCTCCTTTTGCACTGTTTCTAGGAGATAAATCAGCCTCTCTTGCTACTTGTTTAAAATTCCCCGCAGTCGACTCATCATCTCCTTCCTCTTCGATTTGGTGTTGCTCCATCAAGGCTAGCTCCACAGTTGCCACATTATGAGTAACTAGATCATTCAAGGTATAAATTGGTGATTTCAAAGGAACATTGAGTTGCAGCTTCATACTCTGATCTGTGATTGAAGTACAAGCAATTTGCATTGAGTCTACAACTGAAACAATCTTTATTGCAATATCCTGCTCTTTAATTACCTCAGGTTGCTGCTCCAAATCACCTACTTTCTGAAGCATCATGTTGGGTCGAACGTCATCTCCCTCTGAGTCAACATTATGGCCATCTTCAGATTCAAGATAAAAGTGAACCTCATCCTCAGAATGCATGGTCATAAATTTATGTTCCTCAAGAGCAGAAATGGAGATCTTGTTGAATTGACATAGTTCTGTCAGAAGCAATGGTGTTGAAAGTTCCACTGTATGTGCTACCCAGGCATAAGTGAAGGTGTATCATGTATCATTGCATCTACTATTGCAGATTTTGGTGCTGGTGTTACAGATGGATCAGTTCCTACCTTCATAGCCAGATGTGTGGTAGTTACATGTGTCCCAAATCGAGCTACATTTCAAGTAGAAGCAGAGGGATTTTCTATAATTACTCTATCTCTGGCAGTCTTAGAAGTGAATGCTGCAGGTGATATTGTGCTCAGTTTCTGATTTGCAGGTGCTACAGATGACAGTATGCCAACTTCATTATCATGAGAAGTTCCTGAGTTCTTTTCCATGGATAGATCAGTAATTGTTCTAGCTTCAATATCGAGTTCAGTTGCTTCCTTTTGCCTTTTTAGCTGTTTCCTATTCTTTTGGCTAGGATTATATTTAGATGGTGAAGTACCTGGATGTGCTCCCCTAGAAACTTTTCCACGATCAATTGTACTTCTGTGATCCTTATCATTAAAACTGGAGGTCTGTCCATGTTCAGTTTTTGTATTGTTCTGTATGTTAATCTCACTGCTAGTCACAGGTAGGTAATATTCATTCCCTTTAGGTTCTTCTGTAGGATTATTCAGAGCAATCCCCTTTCCTCCTTGAACTGTGGTATCACATGATGGTACAATCTTCACAATATCCAGTGAAGTAGAGGTGACCACTGGTAGATGGTTCTCAGTAGTTGTGTTTATAGCTTGGTTGTTTTTCTGCAGTTTGCCCTTTGAGTTAAAACCTCTAAAATTCTTATTTTTTTGTTCTTGCCATTGGTCCTTATAATGGTTATTCTTTTTTGTTTGCTATGTTGCTACTGGGTGAATAGTTTCTTGATTGTGTTCCTTCATTTGATCCCGAGTTTCCTGTTGCTTGTCCTACATTTGTAAGGTATGAACCTGTGTTTGCCGCATGCTTGTGCTTCTTACAGTGTTGAAGATGCTTTGGTTGTCCTATTTACCTGATGCTTCAGCAACATCATGTTTCTTACCCTCCCCCTCTCTTATTTTTGATGGGCATTGTTGCATCGATTTCCCCGGATGTTTGCATTATAGACAATAATTAGGCAAATACTCATATTCTACTTCAAGCCATTGGCCATCTCTATTCTCATTCTGCTCTTCATCAAATCCAAGCCAGACATGGTGAGGTCTTAATTTTGTCAAATCTATCTGCATCTTCACCTTTGTAACACTTCCCCTAGTCTTCTGCATGGATACAACATCCAGGTGTAGTACTTTACCAACAGGAGATAACAATACTGTAAGAACCTCCATGTAATATAAATGCCATGGTAGTTCTGGTACTATCACCCAGGTAGGTATCACAGGAGAATCTTCATTAGCCTTAAAAGTAGGAGTTCATGCTTAGAGCTGCATACTTTGACCTTGTATAAACATGAAATATTTTGTCCAGACCGTGGTGTGATCGTACTCATTGTCGAGGTCAATGTAGACAGTTCTAGCATTGTAATGAGCAATTTTGACTCCTCCTTTTAGTTCAGTTTGTGCAATAAAGCTTCTCCTGATTTGTTCCATTCTTGGCATGGAGTTCAGGAACTTGCCTATGATGGTGTACTGGCATCTACTGGCCAAGGTAATCATGTAATCTTTTCTGGTAAATATGACTGCTGGTTGGCCTTTTTGGCGGTGATATTTGGAGGTGTGAAATAGATAGGGGTTGTCTTTGCTGCTTGTTTAGCTCTTAATTTGGTTGCTAGTAAATGCGTAACAGTATGAGGTGGTGGTGCAGTGTTGCTGGTTGGTTTTTTGATATCTTTAGGTACTAAGTTAGAATTAGGATTTCCTTGGTGATAGTGTACTGCTATTTTTTGGTGGGCATTGTGTTTGTCAAAGTTGGACGATATTTTGGGAAAAATGTTTATGCTAGGTGCTTTAGTAACTGGGATTATATTTGGTGAAGATTTGATTTCCTGGTTGTTTTGAACATTTGCATAAGTCTCAATATAGCTGAGGTGTTACCTGGGGCTAAAAGAGCAGCTGTTTGGTCGACTATCAGTGCATCTGTAACTGGGAGTCTTGTGTCTACTGGATGTTGCTGTTGTTGCACTGGTGTACAAATGTTATGACTGTTCTTATTGGTTACATATCGGTGCTGCATTTGATTTGCATTGGCCTTATCAGGTAGTTCATTATGCCCTGCTAATACTACAACCTTTGGAGTGGGCACAAAATGATCGCAATCTTTTGTTGGTTCTCTGTGTGAATTTCTTTGACAACTACCTTCAACTTCATGTTGGGAAGCATGTACATCAATTTGCTTAGTCAAATTATTGATACAATTGACTATGGCATTTCGTCAAGCAGGTGGTACTTGTGAATCTGCATAATTACTTTTTTGCATTGTTGAAATGTTCTGTCCATCTACCTTCCCTTTGTGCACTTCAGTAACAATCCCTGCATTATTACCAAACAATTTGTATTGACATTGTCCATTTTTTGATTTTGGGATTACATGTGCACCTACTTTGTGCTCTGCTGGGAAGTCCATTCGAGCTTGGTTGACAGTTCTGATGATGGAAAGATTCATATTGTGGTGAGGAGTTTGATGTGGAGCTGAAGAAGATTCTCCAATGTTTGGAATGGCTCAATTAAACCCAGAATTGATGGAGGTAGTGTCTTGTGAGCCTAGGAGATTTTTCGCTTCATTGAGCATTATTTCATTTTGCAAATCTTTATTTGCCGGTTTGTTGAATCTTGATTCTTGAACTTGCGTTTCATCTCCATTGATTTGAATTTCCAAAATTGATTCAGTCTTGTCCTTGTGATTATCGCTTGAACCCAGTCGCGTAGGAGCTATAGTGGCCGCGTTAGGTTTTTGAGTTATTGCAGCAACTGGGGAGGTTTTTTGTAATGAAATTAATTTGGTAGGATGCTCAGCATCTATGGGGGTTGTTTTGTGACATGTCTGGTGGGTTTAAGCCACAGTATATTGGAACGGATGCCATAAGGGCACTGTAATAACACTGTAGAAGACAATCGCCTTTGCTAGAGAGAAAATCGGCGAGAGAGCTTCTTATATAATTGATTCCTTTAGTCCGTGTTAATTGTATCGAACTGTTTGTGGCTAGATTCGAGGCATTCGGAGGCCGGTTAGCTAGGAAAGGGCGTGTTGGAGTAGGGATTTGCACGACTTGAGGTAAGTAACATTTCTAAATATGGTTTTAAGGGTATGAAACCCCGTATTATGTGTCATGTGATCGGTGTTTTTGAGGTGACGCACATGCTAGGTGACGGGCGTGTGGGCGTACACTGTAGGAATGGTGACTTGGTCAATTCCTAGGAACTATGTATTTGAATAATCTATTGTTATCCGTATATTCTCCATGTGTTATAGAAATTGAACTGCAAACCATGTTAGAAATCATGTTTAGACAATGTGTTGGCATTGTAGGGACCCACATAGGTCGTGTACATGTTGAATTATCTGCTAAATTGTTGTTCTATACTCATTCACAGTTTTACTTGTATATTACATCTCGGTCTCTATTGTTCATTATTTATACATTATATCATTGTTGTTTGTGTTGATTATCATGATTACTGAGATTTCGAGAGACTGAGAGGTTAATGACTGAGTGAAGCCGAGAGAATGATGGTGAGGATATTTAGGGGATCGGGTTGCACGTCACATCATGTTTTATTAATTTATGCCATGATTGGCTTGTTATAGCGCTTGGGATGAAGGAGTCCCTCCGGAGTCTGTACACACCCCTATTGAGCGCAGGTACCTACTGATTGTAAGTGCCGAGTGCTGAGTGTCGAGCGACTGAGAGAAATGAGATAAAATGAGGAAATGAGTGACTGTGAGGTTGGAGTGAATAGGAGGACTGGGTGACTGTTGCTTTGAGATTATACACTTGATTTCATTACTGTTGCACTTCAATTGGCATATATCACTGTTATGTAATTTCTGAGAGATATTATATCCTGTTTCAATTGAAGTTGACATGAATTAACTATTTTGGTCTAAATTGTGGAATTTGAAAGCATGCCTACCTTCCTATATTGAAATTTCTATAATTTAGCTATATCTGTGAAGCTCGTCACTACCTTCAATCCATTATTTAATCTTGTTACCGTAACGACCCGATCGGTCATTTTGAGCTCTAGCACATCGTTCGGCAGTTTGAGGCCATGAGCAGCTTCACTTCAGGTATTATAACTTGTACGCATGGTCGGAATTGAAATTTCGGAAGTTCAAAGTTGATTTGGAAAGAAAATTCTCATTTCGAAAGCTTTAAGTTGGAAGAATTGACTAAGATTGGATTTTAGAGTAAACGACCTCGGAATCAGGATTTGAAAGTTCCAGAAGGTACGTATGATGATTTCAAACTCGGGTCTATGTTCAAATCGGGTTTTGGATACCCCGGGAGCGTTTCAGTACCTATTGTGGAAGTTAGCATTTTGGAAGAATTCCATAAATTTGGGTTGAAGTGCATTTTAATGTTATCGATGTCCGTTTGGAATTCCGAGTCTGAGAATAGCTCCGTATGCTGATTCCAATATTAGGAGCGCGACCGAAAGTGGATTTGGAGGTCCGTAGATCATTTTTGGGTCATTTGGCGAAAGTTGGAAATTTGGATAATTTTGAGAAGTTTGACCGGGAGTGAACTTTTTGATATCGGGGTCAGAATTCGATTCTGAAAGTTGGAGTAGGTCCGTAATATCAAAGATGACTTGTGTGCAAAATATGAGGCCAATCGGACGTGATTTGATATGTTTCGGCATCGAATGTCGAATCTTGAAATTCTAAAGTTCATTAAGCTAGGAATGGGGTGCGATTCATGAATTCGATGTTGTTTGATGTGATTTGAAGGCTTGACTAAGTTCGTAATGTGTTTTGGGACGTGTTGGTATAATTGGTTGAGGTCTCGAGGGCCTCGGGTGGATTCTGGATGGTTAATAGATCGAATTTGGACTTGGAAGAAAAGATGAGGCAGCTGATATCTGGTGTGATCGCACGTGCGCAATAAGGGCCGCAGGTGCGAGGCAGTGGTCGTAGGTGCGGTTTGGGCAAAGCTGGGCAGTGACCGCAGGTGCGAAGGGTTGTCCGCACCTGCGGAGGTGCAGATGCAGAAGGAGGGTGCATGTACAGAGTCGTGCTATGTAGAGAGAATGCACAGGTGCGAGGTTTTGGCCGCACCTGCGAGACCGCAGATGCGACGAAGAGGCCGCATGTGCGAACGTCGGGGTTGAGCAGTGTGTTCCTTAAACACGAGGGCTTGGCTCATTTTCACCTCATTTTCTCCATGAGAGCCGGTCTTGGAGCGAGTTTGGAGCTCATTCTTCGTCATAAATGTCAAAATAAGCGATTCCCAATTATTATAAGTTAAATACATGGTTTGTATAAGGATTTAAACATGCAAATTAGTATAAATTGTGGGGTTTTTAGTAGAAAACCTAGAATTTGGTATTTTGGATTTTGATCACGAATTTGGGCATGGAATTGGGAATAAATCATATATTTGAGTTCATAAGGTTATGGGTAATGATTATCTTCAAATATTTTTGGAATTCGAGCACGTGGGCCCGATGAAGATTTTTATCGACTTTTCGATCGGGGTTAGAAATTGCTATAAATTGGATTATAATGAGTATTCGAGTGTATATTAATGGGTTTGCATAATTATTGTCTAGTTTTGGTGCCTTGTGCATCGATTCGAGTTATTTGAAGGGCTCGAAAGTCAGTTATGGAACTACAGAGCGAGTTAAGTCTCCTTTCTTACCTTGTAAGGGGGAATTAACCCTATAGGTGAAATATATTATTGTGTGCTTCTATTTTTGGAGGATGCGTGCGCACGAGGTGATGAGAGTCCGTACGTAGCTACTAGCTATACCTACGTCCGAGTAGTTTTAGGCTCACATTATGCCTTGTTGATATTGTTATTGATTTATGTTTATTGTTTGCCTTGAGAGGGAACGAGTTTGAGTGTGCTTACTACATGTTTTGAAAGGACTTGAAATTGAAGAACTTAAGATTTAAAAGGTTTCATTTGAACTTCGTAATTTCAAAAAGAATTGAGGAATAATATAATAGCTGAAGAAATCTATGTGTAACCGCGTCGCATGTATGTTTTGCGAACGGGGTAATTTCCTTAAAACGCTACAAGCTGGATTTCCCTTATTTTGAAAAGAATCAAGAAAGAGATATGACTTTAATGTTAAATTTATATTTGATCGCGTCACATGTATGATTCACGAGCGGGTTATTTCCTAGTACTCTCATGGAAGCGGGCCGTTCGTCTCGGCAGATTAAATAGATGCATCTATAGTTCGTGCCATTCGACCCTCTGGGAGTGCACAGTTTAAATATTTGTTGGATCGGGCCGTACGACCTTGACATGATTTGCGCATGCTTGTATTGCTTGCCTTGAAATTTATAAATAATGAAATTGCCTCCCTGGTCTGAAACAAATTGATAAATGATGAAATGTGAATTTGGAAACCTCTTATTGACAAAGGAAGTTTTTACTTGATTTATGATTTTCTTGAGTTTACTGTCGTTTTTAATAAATCCACGACTAATTATATTATTGATGGACACAGTAAGTGTCGAAGTTGACCCCTCGTTACTACTTCTTCGAGGTTAGGCAGGATACTTACTGGGCACGCATTGATTTACGTACTCATACTAAACTTGTTGCATGTTTTGTGCAGGTACATATATGACTAGTGGCCTTGTGGGCGCAGAGGCGCGGTTATTACGTGGATTTAGGTGAGCTGCATCTTATGTACGACCCACAACAAGCAGAGTCTCCTTCAGAGTATTGTATTTTCTTTCCTGTCCAAATTTGTATTCCGGACGGTTATTGTAATTGTTTTTAAATTCCTAGAAAATTCTCATGCATTTGTAACACCGGGTTCTGGAATGAATATGGGATGTTTAATATTGAAACTGGAAAACATTGTTATTATTCTATAAATTCATCTTTTACTAGATAAATTGGAGTAAATTTACGATTTCATAAACATTAAATGAGAATTTAATTAACTATTTAGTGTTGGCTTGCCTGATAGTGGTGTCCGGTGCCATCACAACCTTTAATGGATTTTTGGATCGTGACAACATGGTATCAGAGCACTAGGTTCACTTACGTCTCACGAGTCATGAGCGAGTCTAGTAGAGTCTTGCGGATTGGTACAGAGACGTTTATACTTATCTTCGAGAGCCTACAAGGCTATTAGGAGCACTTCCCTTCTTGATTCCACATTGTTCGATTTGATTCCTTATGTGACGTGAAGTGCTGGTTATAAATCAGGAATTGAGGAATTGTAATGGTACTACAGACGTGGTGTGGGATGTTTCTCCCTGCGTAATTGATTGGGCTATTATCGTTGCCTTGTGGAACGGTAATTTATCATTTCAGCTCAGTAGCTGTACTTCTGAGAGCTTTGAGGCTATGCACAGGTTGCTATGATGCTCGTGAGTTATTATCGTACAGTATTGATGTGATGGTAGGATGCTTGCCTATGTCTAGGGGCAGTGAATGATTTGAAAGGAGTTTTACTCAGTGCATGATTCAGAGATTTGGTATTTTACTTCCGATGAAGGAAAGGCAATCGAACTAAGAATGTTAAGACTTGGGTTGATGGTGTAGGGGGACTCGATATTTTCGAGCTTGGTGGAATCTTTGCATGTGATGTGGCGTCATCGTCCTCGATTATTTATGATGTGTTAAGTTCGCCGGTGTTATGGTTTCCTTAGATTCGCCTTGGGCAAAGTATTATAAATGGTGCCGGGAAAGGGGCTGACTGAGATCATAGTGTGCAGTGGTTCAGGGTGGAATCAACATTCCTGATATTAATAGCTCGAGAAAGATGATTTCCGGAAAGGTTTAAAGATGGTAGCGATCCATCGGTTCAAGTGATACAGAGGTAGATCTCGATTTAAGGCCACAACTAGGCAGCGAAGGATGAGGAAGGACATGTGGGAGGTGCCTTGCGGTGGAGAAACTTATTGAAGGCCAAGTGTGAGAAACAGTAGTCGGGTAGTTACTTAAAGGAGTGAGTTTGACCAAAGTGGGAGAGTGGCAGAGTAGCATGTGAGTTCTGTGATAGGATAGCTACACGTCTTGAGGAAAGTTTAGAGTGATTTGGGATTCATGGTGGACAGTGACTACGTCTACGGACTTAATTTGGAATATTGGCTACTATATTGAGGAAGATTGGGTGTGGCAGGAGGGAGTTTCTTGGATTGGAATGTATTGTCGCACCTTTAGTTGACGTCCATGAGGAGTGAACGGACTGGTGCAACTGGTGAATGAGCTCGGACTCAGGATGCTCTACTGATTTCGTAGTAGCTATACCTAGTGCTGCGACATTGGAATATGTCGTCATGTAATTTTCACAAGTGGGTTATCTCCTGTGAGTAGGTTAGCGGTCGCATGGTGTTGACGAAGCTTCTGCGAAGAATTCTACTGGCTACCTGGTAAGGGGTCGAATATATGCATGTGGCTAGTGATTCAAAGTATTCATGAAGTGTTTAACAGAAAGGTTTCGAGGAATTCGGTGGGTTGATTGTGCTAGATCATGTCGATGAAGGAAGAATCTTGGTGGTTTCCAGAGTTATGTAATAGTAACTTCAAGCTAAGTGGGAGAGTCCCACCACCTACAGTTTGATTGCATGGTCGTCTATTTGTAAGATTTCTGGTTATCGGCATATTGATGGGTTGTTACGACTAAGGAAAGAGAACATCAGTGGTAACGTGAGCAAGCAATTTGAGGGATGTGTGCTATAGTTAGCCTTATCGATTCATACTCAGGCTTTGGAAAGACTCGGGATTTATGCTTCGGGTAGAGACGAGTTACAAGGAAGATGATTCGGCCAGGTGCTTCTTTGAGAGGGTGCTCATGTGCTAGCGGGGCCTTGGAGTTGATTATATTCGGGACCAAGTCAGAGTGGGTGACTCTTAATAACGGTCCTAGTAGATTCAAAAGTTAAGGTTTGGTGTCTAAGGATTTTGAGTCCATAGTATGGTTGAATTTCGTGCTTTTGCAGCGAATTATGATAAAGGAGCTTGGAGTGTTCCGTGTTACCTTTGGTCTACCGGGTATCGTGAGAGGAAGGGGAGCATGTAACTTTGGTTTTATAGAAGAATCATCAGAATGGGTGTATCAGTTGAAGACGCGATTATGCGCATAAAGAGGGTATAAAATGGTTCGTGGGTTTTGGGGACAATGTGGTCTCGTGAAATGGGGTCACTCGGGATGAGTGCGGATTGAGTTCGTTATATTGATAAAGGAGTTGTTGTTATTTCTTAGGAAGATACAGAGTAAATTAGGAGAAGTCGGGTTTGGTTAGTAATGGTTGAATTGGCATAATGATGGCAATGATCAGCTCCTTCAGTGTGTTGGGTTATTCATGTGATTTGTGACGGTACGTGCGAGGTTTGACGACCGCCATAATTGATTTTATTTGGGGGGCATTCGAGCATTATGGAATATTATGTGTAAACGGATCCCTGAAGGATTATGGTGGTTTAAATCACTACTCGAGGGTTGTATTTTCTGTGGTCATGGGAATTTGGCTGCATGTTGCAATGGTTCTCTTGGAATGAGTTAAGTAAAAGGTTTCTATGTGATGAAGTGTTTATCCTATTAGTAGTTCAGAAGTAAGATAAAATTCTTATACTCTTGCGCATTGGCATGACTAAGTGCAGTGATCGGCATGGGATTCGGAAGTTGAGGATCAAGGTTGCATTTTGGTGTCGACAAGAATGTCAAGAGCTCGGATGAGCGGGAAAAGATTCAGATGGTTAGAGTAAGCTGGTATTGTCTTTGGTGTCACCTGAGATTGGTTCCTCGTGTGAAGAAGCTTTGCATACTGAATGCGGATTCTTGAATTGATTTACAGCATTGGTGTGGCCGGTAGTATGAATGTACAGACTTGTTACCTGATACGGAAGGTCATGGGAGCATATCCCACGAGAAGATTGTATAAGTGTGACGTGTAGTCACTTTATTGATTGAAGAATGGAAACCAAGTATGAAGATTGTGGTAATATCGCTAATTGGGAATTGATGCCTGGAGGGCGCTTAGTTCATTTGGTTGTGGACTGTGGGAGTTTGTTCCGGTTATGATGGATTTTCTCATGTGTTATGGGGAAAAGGGTTATTATGGATCCTTGAAAGGTTATTAGCCTAGTACGATGAGATCAGAATCGGCTTGAGGTCTGTTGATGGATTGAAAAGTGAATATGGGCTCTATGTGAGGCCGGATGTGTTCATTTTGGCATAGAGCTCCTTATGGAGGAGTAGTCGGACATTGAATGTTATTTTGTCATCGGCTATTTCATGCAATACTATATTGCATAGTGTGAGTTATGGAATGGCTTGATAAATTTCCTATGTGTTGAGGTTCCGCGTAGCGATGGTGTTGTGTGAGCGGAATGGCTCTCAAGATTCAGATCGTATATCGCACCTTAGTTGTACTCGAGTTTTGTAGCGTATGGCGCTATCTGTCTCTCCAGGGATGGTATTATGCACTTAACGTGTTTGTGGCCGATATTCGGGTATTTTGTAATAATGAGCATTCTAGCTCGGTAAGTATCTCCTTATATAGATTTTATGTTCGGATCGGGCTGCATGCCGCAATAGTGTGATGTTGAGTACAGTCCCCTATAGACTTTTTTGAGTGTTTTGTATCCTATTTTCTGAGGAAGATTCATGACACCTTTTCGGTTGTCCAATTAGTTACGCGGGTTGAGTAATCATTTCTAGAGTTCATTTTCCTTAGGTATCACGTTCGTGTTTATAGCTTATTGGCACATTGTGGCATCATATGCGACTTTTGGCAGTGCCTGAGGTGGCTTATTTCCCAGGCAACTTATACTGGGTGAGACGAGATTTTTGGATCTGGGATCAATGAGATCGAATTATATGAAGCATATTAAAGAGCAAACACCATTATTCGGTTCATAATAGGGTGATGATTCTAGTCAAGAGGAGAGATTCAATGATTTGTTGACTCGGCAGTTGGTTATGAATTTCTACACGTCTCTTCCATCGTGGCGGTATTACAAGAGTTGGAACCAGACTTACATATGTCATGAGGTGCATGGTGAACATCAGATTCGGGGAATTTCGGTTATTGTTATTAGAGGATATTATTATGGTCATGTGAATTATGCGGTGCATGGTGTGAATTCAGTAAAGGTATGCAATCATGTTTTGGTACATCGTGTGGTGATTGATACAGTGATCGTATGTTGGAAATAGGCCTAGCAGAAGATTCCGGATGTTGGAATTTGGCTCTAAGGCTAGTTTGACTAAACACAAGGGGAATCTTTAGATTTGCTCGAGCCAGTGTGCTCAACTGAGTTGTGGTAGCACAGGTAGGTGCACAAGGTGTTAAGCAATGATTTTAGATAACTCCAGAGCAGTTCTTAGCACGTTCGAGGACGAGCGTATGTTTAAGTGGGAGAGAATGTAACGACCCGACCGGTTTGGGTTGAAGTGCATTTCAATGTTATCGATGTCTGTTTGGAATTCCGAGTCTGGGAATAGCTCAGTATGGTGATTCCGGTATTGGGTGCGCGACCGAAAGTGGATTTAGAGATCCGTAGGTCATTTTGGGACTATTTGGCGAAAGTTGGAAATTTGGATAATTTTGAGAAGTTTGACCGGGAGTGGACTTTTTGATATCAGAGTCGGAATTCAATTCCGGAAGTTGGAGTAGGTCCATAATATCAAAGATGACTTGTGTGTAAAATTTGAGGCCAATCAGACATGATTTGATAGGTTTCGGCATCGAATGTAGAAGTTTGGAATTCTAAAGTTCATTAAGCTTGGAATGGGGTACGATTCATGAATTCGATGTGTTTTGGGACATGTTGGTATAATTGGTTGAGGTCCCGAGGGCCTCGAGTGGATTCTAGATGGTTAACGGATCGAGTTTGGACTTGGAAGAAAAGATGAGGCAACAGATATCTAGTGTGATCACACCTGCGCAATAAGGGCTGCAGGTGCGAGGTCGCAGGTGCGAGCCAGTGGTCGTAGGTGTGGTTTGGGCGAAGCTGGGTAGTGACCACAAGTGCGAAGAGTTTTCCGCACCAGCGAGGTCGCAGATGCGGAGGTGCGTCGCAGGTGCGAGAGTGAGAGAAGAATCTGGGAGCGCAGGTACGAGGTTATGACCGCACCTACGGAGACGCAGATACGGAAGGAGGGCGCAGGTGCAGAGCCATGCTAGGCAGAGGGAATGCGCAGGTGCGAGGTTTTGGACGCACCTATGAGACCGTAGATGCGACGAAGAGGCCGCAGGTGCGAACGTCAGGGCTGGACAGTGTGTTCCTTAAAAACGTGGGCTTGGCTAATTTTCACCTCATTTGCTCCATGCGAGCCGGTCTTGGAGCAAGTTTGGAGCTCATTCTTCGTCATCAATGCCAAGGTAAGCGATTCTCATTTATTATAAGTTAAATACATGGTTTGTATAAGGATTTAAATATGAAAATTAGTATAAATTATGGGGGTTTTTGTAGAACACCTAGAATTTGGTATTTTGAATTTTGACCACGAATTTGGGCATGGAATGGGGAATAAATCATATATTTGAGTTCATAAGGTTATGGGTAATGATTATCTTCAACAATTTTTGGAATCCGGTCACGTGGGCCCGAGGGAGATTTTTATCGACTTTTCGATCGGGGTTAGAAATTGCTATAAATTGGATTATAATGAGTATTCGAGTGTATATTAATGGGTTTGCATAATTATTGGCTAGTTTTGGAGCGTTGTGAATCGATTCAAGTTATTTGAAGGGCTCGGAAGCCGATTATGGAACTACGGAAGTAAGTCTCCTTTCTAACCTTGAAAGGGGGAATTAACGCCATAGGTAAACTAAATTATTGTGTGCTTCTATTTGTGAGGGTTACGTACGCACGAGGTGACGAGAGTCCGTACGCAGCTACTAGCTATGCCTACGTCCGAGTAGTTTTAGGCTCACATCATGCCTTATTGATATTGTTATTGATTTATGTTTATTGTTTGCCTTGAGAGGGAGCTAGATTGAGTCTGCTTATTAAATGTTTTGAAAAGAGTTGAAATTGAATAACTTAAGATTTTAAAGATTTCATTTGTACTTCGTAATTTCGAAAAGAATTGAGGAATAATATAATAGCTGAAGAAATCTATGTGTAACCGCGTCGCATGTATGTTTCGCGAGCGGGGTAATTTCCTTAAAAGGCTACAAGCTGAATTTTCCTTATTTTGAAAAGAATCAAGAAAGAGATATGATTTTAGTTTTAAATTTATGTTTGACCACGTCGCACGTATGATTCGCGAGCGGGTATTTCCTACTACTCTCATGGGAGCTGGCCGTTCGCCTCGGCAGATTAAATAGATGCATCTATAGTTCACGCCATTCGACCCTCTGGCAGTGCACAGTTTAATAATTTGTTGGATCGGATCGTACGACCTCGGCATGATTTGCGCATGCTTGTATTGCTTGCCTTAAAATTTGTAAATAATGATATTGCCTCCCTAGTCTGAGATAAATTGATAAATGATGAAATGTGAATTTGGAAACCTCTTATTAACAGAGGAATTGTTTTCTAGATTCTTGATTTTCTTGAGTTTACTGCCGTTTTTAATAAATCCACGACTAATTATATTATTGATGGACACAGTAAGTGTCGAAGTTGACCCCTTGTTACTACTTCTTCGAGGTTAGGCAGGATACTTAATGGGCACGCATTGATTTACGTACTCATACTAAACTTGTTGCACGACTAGTGGCCTTGTGGGCGCAGAGGCACGGTTATTACGTGGACTTAGGTGAGCTGCATCTTATGTACGACCCACAGCCAACAGAGTCTCCTTCAGAGTATTGTATTTTCTTTCCTGTCCGAATTTGTATTCCGGATAG
This sequence comes from Nicotiana otophora, assembly GCA_000715115.1. Lineage (NCBI taxonomy): Eukaryota > Viridiplantae > Streptophyta > Magnoliopsida > Solanales > Solanaceae > Nicotiana > Nicotiana otophora. Next base: position 222,814 of record AWOL01S0000765.1, read on the forward strand.
TTATTGTAATTTATTTTAAATTCCTAAAAAATGCTCATGCACTTGTGACACCGGATTCTGGGATGATTATGGAATGTTCAATATTGAAATTGGAAAACATTGTTATTATTATTATGTAAATTCATATTTTACTAGATAAATTGAAGTAAATTTACGGTTTTAAAAATATTAAATGAGAATTTAATTAACTATTTAGTGTTGGCATGCCTAACAGTGGTGTCCGGTGCCATCACGACCTTTAACGGATTTTTGGGTCGTGATAATTACTTACTGAGTTGGTTGTTGATAAGTAGGGATTTTGACTGCCTATTTGCACTCTTTTACTTGTATTTTTGCTCAAAATTGCTTAAAGATATTCTCGAAATCTAACGAAATATGCTTGCTTGCAAGAGTGTTAGAATATGAGCTAAAGAAATGAAAATCAACTCAAGAAGGAGTAATATTAGAGAAGGACAAAAACAACTAAAAGGGCACTGTGCAGACCGCACAATATTGAGTGCGGCTGCAGATAATGAAGAAAACCTCTGACGAGAAATGACATGTAAAGTGCGGACCGCACAATTCTGGTGCGGCCACAGAGGACAAAGATCAGATAGATGGGATTTCAAGTTCAAGAAGAAATGCGGACCGCACCATTTTTATGCGGCCGCATAATCAAGAGCACGACCACACTCATTTTTATGCGGTCCGCAGACATCTCACACAGCCAGAGCCTAAGATCAAGGAGTGCGGACCGCAATATAATTGTGTGGCCGCAGAAGCAAGAGAGCGTCCGCACTCACAAATTGCGGTCCGCAATAGTTGAAGGAGTGCGACCGCAATCCAGAATTGTGCGGCCGCAAAACTGGAACCTGTCAAGCCAAGTCTCGTTGTGCTGACCGCACACATAATTATGTGGCCGCACAACCTCCGCATGGGCATTTTTGTCAGATATTTTTAGCTTAGTATAAATAGATCTCTTTGTCATTTTTACGGTAAGTTTTGTTTTGGGAGAGCACCTGAGTCGTTTTTCTTTAATAGTTTGAGTAATATTGTACTAGATTAGCTTCTAAACATTAGAGTTTCTTTTCCTAATCAATTATTATGCATTCTATCTTAATCTCTTCTTGTATTTCTTCATTTTTCACGAGTAGCTAAATTTCTAGCTAGGGTTATGGCCCAACCCTAGTGTGGGTACTTAATGGGTGTTTGATTTAGGACTTGTTTGTGATTGGGTTAGTGATATTTAGCCTAGTTCTTGCTTGAATTCAAGAATTAATGGTTGCAAACATTGATTCATGCCTAATTGACTTAGTCTCTACTTGAGAAAGAGAGACTAAGTCTAGGAAAACTTGAATAACAATAAATTGGGTGAACTCAAAAAATTGATAGCCCCAATTAAAGGGTTGAATATAGAGATAGTAAGACCCGACTTGAGCAGTTATCACTTGTTTTGTGCAATACCCATTTGGACTTGAGAAAACCAAATTGGGCAACATCACTCAAACTACCGAGAGGTATAAAGTGGGTAATTGCGTCTGATTGCTATATTACAACTCCGACCAATAAGGCTTGTCCTAGAGTTTTCAACCCATTGGGTAACCACCTAGGTGGAAGTCACGACCCTAAATTCTTTATCATTTGGAAAACAACCAAAACCAAAAATTGTGTCTCCTAGTTTTATAATTGCAATCAATAGTTTAAAGTAGAAGTAGAAATAACAAACAAGAATGTGAAAGTGTAATCTAAGGCATATTGTACAATACACTAAATATATACCTAATCCCAATTCTAACTCCCTGAGGATTCGACCCCGACTTGCGTTGGGCTTTATTATTGCCTCGACTGCCTCACTACTTATATTTGTGGTGTGTGTTTGGGTGACATCAATTATTGGCGCTTCTGCCGGGGAGTTAAACGAATTTAGCTATATATCTATGTTTTTGTGTGATTTGTCTTCTTTTCCTTCTGAGTCACTAATTTTATTTTTGAATTGCTTATAGGTACGAGAATGGCTCTCAACAACGAGCCCATTGGTAATTTTCCATTGGGGGAGGAAGTGGACGATGATCAAGGAGATGGGGTTCTTTCCGACCTTCAAGCAAATAGGCGAGGCCGATCGCTAAATGATATTGTTCCCGTCCCTCCCCCACCTCCACCAAGAGCGGCAACGCACCGAGTGTTGCCTAACGAGGGTTATGCAAGTGCTATAGTCCCACCCGCATTAGGTCGGGCAACGTCCAAATCACCAACGTGATGTTTACACTACTTGAGCAACGAGGATTTTTCACCAGGGCTCCAAATCAAAATACTTACAAGCATCTCAAGGGGTTCGCCGATACTTGTTGGGGGAGCAAGCAAATCAATGTTTCTGAGGACGCGCTGAGGTTGAGGCTATTTACTTTCTTTTTACGGGGAGAAGCATTGGACTGGCTAGAGAGATTGCCCAATCATTCCATCCATACATGGGATGAGTTGGCCGAAAAATTTATTTCCAAATTCTTCTCTCCGGGGCACATGGCTACACTACAGGATGAAATTCTAGTGTTCAAGCAAGAGCCCAATGCGCCATTGCATGATATTTGGGAAAGATATCGTACCATAGTTAAAGAGTGCCCGAATAATGATATGACCGAGGCCATGATCCAACAACCTTCTACAGGGGGATCAACACAACAAATCAATGTGTGGTAACACTACAAAAAAAATAGCGTTTAGCGACGAACGTATTCCGTTGCTATAAATATTATTTCCGTCGCTAACATAGTTTAGCGACGAATTAGCGAGGGATTCAAGTTGGTCTCTAAAATGCTCGTAGCTAAGCTCATAGCGACGAAAAATACAAAACGTCACAGCTCTAGCGACGGATTAGCGACACAATATATCCGTAGCCACGTTTAGCGACCGAAAAATCTGTCGCTATTTTGCTTGGTTTCATCGCTATTTTGACTAATTTTGTCGCTATAATGCATAAAAAAATTCGTCGTTTGTTCTTATTAGCAATGATAATCCGTCGCTAGTTCTTCCTGGATTTAGCGATAAAAATCTTTCGTCGCCAATCCGTCGCAATATTTAATTTAATACGTTAATTTTAGCTACGAAAACTATTTATCGCTAATTCTTTAAATTTTGTATTTATTTATTATTTTAAATTTACCTTGTTCAAGCATATTACATAAATTCTATTAAATACACTTAATTAAAAGTGACTGATATTAATATAAATTAACATTCAACAAGGTCCAAATTATATAGCATAATGCATATAATTGTATCGTTAAGTACAAAACATCCACAAGCACCAACAATAAAGTCTAAACAAAATAGGCTAACTATGCGAGGCCGGAGAGTCATAGTCATCATCAGAACTCAATGCATGAACCTCATCAATGTTAGCAGCAACAGAAGAGGTAGGAACTGTAGGTGCCACATCTGATGGGTGGTTGGTAAGATCAATATTTGGCGGATGTGATGGTAAAGAAACTAATTCGCGTACCCGCTCAACGATTACACGAACTATATGATCTGTCAGTACATGAATCAACCGTGTCACTAACTCATCCATATTCCCTATCGGTGTTGATTGAGCATTTGAAGGTGTTGCTGAGGATGTTGCATCAGATCCAAAAAAGTCATGAAGATTCGGCATGTAGTAGCATTTTTCTTGAGATCCAAGACCATATACTCTTCTTTTCTTTTCTCCTCCCGCAACTTCGTAATATACTTTACATTGATCAATATCAGATTGACTCTGTATTTGTTGCTGTAATATTTTCTGATATTGTTTCTATAGAAGAGTTAATAATTAGTGAAATTGAAACATTAAAGAATATTGAGTATTCAATTTACAAAATGAAAAAAAGATATAAAAGTAAAGTCAATAAAATTATTTTAAAAGTTGACTTACATGTACAATTCGGGATTTCTCACCAACAAAAGATTTTCTATCATTACCATGTGTATTCAATTCAAAAGATTAGCAAAAAGACGTTTGTAAAAAAATAATATTGAAAAATAACATAGAGAAAAGGAAGCAACTTAAGTAGAACAGAGAAACTAAACACTAAACAAGTTTCAACCTTCAAAATCTAGTTAGTTTAAGGAAGCACCTGGAAAGAATATTTTAATTTGTTTCTTGAACTTCCATTTAAATTAAAGACTCTCCAAACCTCATTAGTGACATAGCTAGCTTTAGATTGTAGAAAAGTCTCCAAACTGGTTTTGAAGCTCGCAATCTCAACTCCTACCTCCGAAATCAACTCCAATGTGGACAAAGTATTTAGAGCAAGACAACTTAAAAGACATAAGAACTTTTTTCTTTCTACTAGCTGAGGATAATGACAGCAAATTGATAAAAATAGTAGGGAGAGAAGCTTAAGGTTCTTATTGGCTCAATTGGATCCAAGCGTAATAAGGTGCCTTATGTTAAAGCGCTTCTTAATTTTCTAAATCAGCATTCTAACTTGTCAAACACGATACTATGGACTTCAGCAACCACTTGTGTTGCTGCACTTTATGTTGTTGATGATGTTCCAACAAAATTAGGAGAATGAAAACACGTATAAGGTTATTACAAAGTATCTCCAAATTTGATTGCAGATATGCTACTTTAATGACATTTTAGGGGTATTATCACTTTTAACCCGCGCCAAAAATTATTTATATTTGGTACCCAAAAAAATGTATAAAATTTATATAATTTTTGTATATAAAAACGTGAAATGCTTTAAGCCCAAAAACTTCGCTTAGATCTCTTGTAGGACATACTATTTATATATTTAATTTTTTTTCCCTCTTGAAATGCTTAAAACTAAATCTCTGTTTCTAATATCTACCTACAACACATAAGCGATGTATAAAAAGATATAGACACCTGCATACATTAAATATATTTATATGTTATATATGCATTTTTAAACTTCGATGACATGATCTTGCTGGGTAGTTTCATACGTTTTCGAGTGTGTAATAGTTTTAAATTAATGTTTTGTAAGGAGTAGGTATTACTCACTATTGAAAAGTTGGTGTTACTATAAAACCGGGGATAAATTATTTTCCAATAATATTATTTTACCTAATTATTGAAAATTAGTGTCTAATAACATCCTTGTACCTCATAAAACAAATATAATGTAATTACAGTAATATTACCTAACATTTTTCTTTTGTGATGATTGATAGGGAATAACGTGCAACGCACGTTCGTAGTGACTAGTATAAAAATAAAGAAGGATATGATACAATGCATATCTAACTGTATTATTCATCTAAAATTTATTAGCAAACAACAGGTTCAATCACTTTCTTTCTATGCAAAGTCAATCTGCTAGATATTATTACAGGTAGTTTATGGCTACATGTCCCCTTCTCTTAATTTACAAAATTGCATATAATCTTGAAGCAGAGTAAAAACTTAAGTCCTAAAGTTTCCTCCTGTTTAATTTTAAAAGGAATGGACATAGCTTTCAGACATGAACATCACTATAATAGAACATGAAACAATCCGAATAAGAGCAAAGAGAAATAAACGGTAAGGAACTCGTCTTTCTTCAGGAAACAATCAGTTGTGAAATTGTTGTTCTTTAGCTGAGTGTTTACATCAGCTAAAAGGAACTCGTCTTTCTTCACACCAGATGAGGTAATGGCCTGAAAAGTGAGACAGAACAATAATACATTTATTTATAAACTTTGACCATCATTTAATAATAGTACTCATTGTAGAAATATCGTCGAGATAGCTAACAAAGATCTTCAAAGTGTGAATCCGTCTTTCACTTCCACTGAAAAATCCTAAAGGAATATTTCAAAACATTTGCATTCAATCTCATCATGTTTATGAGATAAAGAATAATAATTTCAGATATGATATCTAACTTTAAAGATACTAGAGTAAATGTGTATCAACAAGCCATTGAAGCATGGAAATCATATCAATTTAATCTAAAATAATCAGAACAATAAAAGATTACAACAAAAAATAACTAAACACAAGCCATAAATAGAAGCTCAAATAATAACCTGATAATATAGAGCACCTTTTAACACTCCATTCTATGAACATACTCAGAAATTAAAAATAAAATAGAGGATTGACATAGTTAATTGATTGACGGATTAATTTTGTTAATATTATAACTACTGAAAGACATAAAAATTGAAGCAAACTTACAGGACCGGCAGAACCAAATCAAGAAAATAGGAGGAAGTATAAATTTACCTTCTATATATCACATAGCCTAAATCTAACTTAGAATTGAACTACGATCTAAATTAATAAAGAAAGCAGAACCAAACAATCAGCATAATTAAAAGAAAGCATCGTTAAAAGTAAATAAAGCAGATCTAAATTAACAAAGAAAGGATCTAAATTAACAAATAAATGTACCTTCTATATATACCATATCTAGAAGATTAAAGCAACATTATTACCTTATAAAAAAAATATCATTAAAAGTAAATAAGTTGCTGTCAAATTCAACAAAATTGCTAGAACCAAAAAGTATTTCAACACATCCATACAACAACTACATCTCAATCCTACAATAGCTGGGGTACACTATGTAATCCTCTAAATCAAAAGATTAGCAAAGAGAATACTAGATCCAGAAGGTTAAAGCAGTATTCAAAAAGGCCATCAAATTCTGTACAAGTGGTAGAACTAAAAAGTATATATAAAACCAAAAGACAGTGGAAAAAAATAATCTTGAACTCACCAAAAGACTCATTTGAAGAAACCAGTCAAACCCATTTGATGGCGTGTTAAAAAAAACCAGGAATAGCTTTGAGCCAGCAAAATTAGAAAAAGTAATCAGGAATGCATGCTAATTTGAATTTCTCGGCAATTTCAGAAGTTATAAAGAAAAAACTTTTGCCCAATTTCTAAATTTCTTCTTTTCTCCATTAGATATCTATGTTCCCATTGTATATGAACCTTAGATTCATACCCAATGTGTTGTATTGGAAGCAAGAATCGCACATTATTGAAGATGAGAGAAAGTGTGCGAGTTTGATAGAGAGAGAGAGAATGTGAGTCTGTAAGTAGATTTGTGCCCTAGATAAACTTTAATTTTAAAAAGACACAGCAACGGAAATAGCTACGACAATAATTCTATCGCTAATAATAACTTGGGAAAATTATTGTTACGAATCTAGCGATAGAATTTTTGTCGTAATTAAATTTGGAATGTTTTGATCAAGTAAAATAAAGGCAGCGACAAAGTTTTTTATCGTTAAATCCGTCGCTATATTTTAATAATTTTTGTCGCCCCACTTTCGTTGCCAATGTTGTAGGTAAATAAAGGCGCCAATTTTTAGCGACGGATGTAAAGTTTTATCGCTAATCCATCGCTATATTTGATACTAATTCTTTTGCTATCTTATTTGGCGACAAACAATAAAATCCGTCGCTAATCCGTCATTATTTAGCTACGGAATATGGCTTGTCGCTAAAATCCGTCGCTAAACGCTATTTTTTTTGTAGTGTAAATCAACTCGCCGGCGGGAACTTCATGAACACACCTTATGCCGAAGCTTGTGAAATTTTGGATGAGATGGCGGATACCTCATCGGCAGGGAAAAGTAGGGCCAATGTTCCGCAAGGTGACCCCAATATCATTCACCTGCACAAGGAACTATACGATCATGGGCAAGATATTGCATAGTTAACAACCACAATGAACCAATTGGCCAAAGCTTAGTTGCAACAAATTCAAGGGTCGAAACAAGTGAATGTGATGGAAGGTGTAAATATGATAATGAACAAGAGACGACAAAAAGGTCAACATGGGCAAAGATGCCCGGAACAATTCATTCAAGATGATAGTTGGTATGACCAAGGTTATTTGTATAATGAGCAAGAAGAAGAAGTGAAATACGTCAACAATCATCAAGGTCAAAGAAACAATGCTTAAAATCAACAACGATGGAGATCACATGGAAATCAAGGAAATTGGAACAACCAAGGCCAGCAAGGCAATTGGAGTGGTGGAAATAAATATCAAAGCAATTGCAATAATAAAGGAAACCAAGGAAATTCAAGTGGCAACAATCAAAGTAATTGGGGAGGTAATCAAGGAGGGTGGAACAACAACAACAACCGGGGGTCGGGTTTTCAAATGCCCCCGATGTTCCAACAACCGAGCAATCCACCTCCCTATCCTTCTCAAGGACCAAGCTCTTCTAGCAATGAGATGGGACGGATTGAAAGTATGTTTAAACAAATGATGGAGAAAAATGTCGACTATGATGCTCAATTAGCCTGCCACAACATTTCAATCCGCAATTTGGAGGAGGTTCAACTTGGCCAAATCTCACAAGCATTGAACACTCGTCCTAAGGGAGCACTACCAAGTGATATAGTGGTGAACCCGGGGGGGGGGGGNAATACTAGCATTCAAGCAAGAGCCCAATGAGCCATTACATGAAATTTGGGAATGATACCGCACCTTGGTTAAAGAGTGCCCGAATAATGATATGACCGAGGCCATGATCCAACAAACCTTATACATGGGGATCAACACAACAAATCAATGTGTGGTAAATCAACTCGTAGGCGGGAACTTCATGAACACACCTAATGCCAAAGCTTGTGAAATTTTGGATGAGATGGCAGATACCTCATCGGCATGGCAAAGTAGGGCCAATATTCGGCAAGGTGACCCCAATGTCATTAACCTACACAAGGAACTACATGATCATGGGAAAGCTATTGCAGAGTTAACAACCACAATGAACCAATTGGCCAAAGCTCAACTGCAACAAATTCAAGGGCCAAAACAAGTGAATGCGATGGAAGGTGTAAATATGATGATGAACAAGAGATGGCAAAAAGGCTAACAAGGGCAAAGTCGTCCAAAATAATTCATGCAAGATGATCGTGGGTATAACCAAGGTGATTCATATAATGAGAAAGAATAAGAAGTGCAATACGTCAACAATTATCAAGGTCAAAGAAACAATGCTCAAAATCAACAACAATGGAGATCACAAGGAAATCAAGGAAATAGGAACAACTAATACCATCAAGGCAATTGGAGTGGTGGAAACAATAATCAAGGCAATTGGGGAAATAATAATAATCAAGGCTATTGGAATAATCAAGGAAACCAAGGCAATTGGGGTGACAATAATCAAAGTAACTGGGGAGGTAATCAAGGAGGGTGAAACAATAATAACAACAACTGGGGGTAGGGTTTTCAAAGGCCCCCGATGTTCCAACAACTGAGCAATCCACCTCCCTATCCTTCTCAAAGCCAGATCTCTTCTAAAAATAAGATGGGACAGATTGAAAATATGTTCAAACAAATGATGGAGAAAAATGCCGACTCTGATGCTCAATTAGCCTCCCACAACACTTCAATCCGCAATTTGGAGGTTTAACTTGGCAAAATCTCACAAGCATTGAACACTCATCCTAAGGGGGCATTACCAAGTGATACGGTGGTGAACCCAAAAGGTGGGAACAATACGGGACATGCTATGGCCGTGACTATGAGAAGTGGAAAAGGTGAAGATACAACCACCTCAAATCAAAGAAGAATTATGGATGATTATGTTATAGTTCAAGAAGATGAAATTCCAAGCAATGTGGTTCAAGATAATGACGAAGTGAGAATTGATATTGATGAAAATGTGGAGGAGACGCAAGAAGAGGTGAACCCATCTAGGGAGCACATGATTGACATACTGGTAGTGCCAAAGGCTAAGGCACCAATGCCAAGGCCTCCTCCTCCATACCCTCAAAGGCTTGCAAAGCAAAATAGTGAGAACCAACTCAAAANTGTGGTTCAAGATAATGACGAAGTGAGAATTGATATTGATGAAAATGTGGAGGAAACGCAAGAAGAGATGAACCCGTCTAGGGATCACATGATTGACATATCGAAACTGGTAGTGCCAAAGGCTAAGGCACCAATTCCAAGGCCTCCTCCTCCATACCCTCAAAGGCTTGCAAAGAAAAATAGTGACAACCAATTCAAAAAGTTCATTGACATGATAAAGAGTTTGTCTATCAATGTACTATTGGTTGAGGTGTTGGAACAAATGTTGGGTTATGCAAAGTTCATGAAGGACTTGGTCACCAAGAAGAGGTCGATGAATTGTGAAACTATCAAGATGACACATCAAGTGAGTGCTATTGTGCACTTAATGGCTCCGAAATTGTAAAATCCGAGTGCTTTCACAATCCCTTGCGCTATTGGGAGCACCGACTTTGCCAAAGCTTTATGTGATTTTGGGGCAAATATCAACTTGATGCCCTACTCTGTGTTCAAAACTTTGGGAATTGGGTAACTAAGACCACATCTATGAGGTTGCAAATGGTGGATCGGACTATGAAGTGGCCATTGGGAATTATTGATGATGTGTTAGTCCGAGTTGATAAGTTCATCCTTCCAGCGTACTTTGTGATCCTTGATTGTGAGGTTGACTACGAGGTACCTATTATCTTGGGTAGACCTTTCCTTACTACGGGGAAGGCTCTTGTAGATATGGAAACCGGTGAGCTCACTTTCCGGGTGGGTGATGAAAAGATGGTTTTCCATGTGTGCAAATTGATGAGGCAACCAAATAGCAACGAAATATGTCCGTTCGTGGATTTAGTGACCGAAGTAATTGGTGATGATGCTAGTGTTGTGATGAATGTTGAGGATACCTTGAAAGCTGTGTTGCTCAATGATGATGATGATGAGAAGGAAGGCTTTGTGGAATGTATCAATGCTTTGCAAGGAATGGGGTCATATACTTATGAACCCCGAAAATTGTCCTTAGATCTTGAGAACCGGAAGACTCCTCCAACAAATCCCTCAATCGAGGAGCCTCCCACTTTGGAGTTAAAGCCTTTGCCTTCACATCTTATGTATGAGTTTCTTGGCCCTTGTTTCACTTTACCTGTTATTCTGTCCTCTTGATTGACTAACGTGCAGGTAGATTCTACTTTAGCGGTGCTCCAAAAGAGGAAGAAAGCTATAGGTTGGACATTGACGGATATTCGGGGTATAAGACCCGCCTTTTTGCATGCACAAGATTATTTTGGAGGAGGATGCCAAACCCTCCGTGGAGCATCAAAGAAGATTGAATGAAGCAATGCAAGAGGTAGTGAAGAAGGAGATCATAAAGTAGTTGGATGCCGGGGTTGTTTACCCCATTTTCGATAGCTCATGGACTTCTCCGGTGCAATGTGTCCCAAAGAAAGGGGGCATGACTATGATAACTAATGAAAAGAATGAATTGATCCCCACAAGAACTGTCACCGGGTGGAGAGTGTGCATGGACTATAGGAAGCTCAAAAAGTCACTCGGAAAGATCATTTTCCGCTTCCATTTCTTGATCAAATGTTGGATAGGTTGGCCGGACGTGATTTTTATTGCTTCCTAGATGGATACTCTGGCTACAATCAGATTCTTATTGCTCCTGAGGACCAAGAGAAGACCAATTTCACTTGTCCATATGTTACCTTTGCATTCGCGAGGATGCCATTTGGGTTATGTAATGCACCAGCGACTTTTCAACGGTGTATGATGGATATTTTTACCAATAAGGTAGAAGATATTCTTGAGGTCTTCATGGAAGATTTCTCCATCGTTGGGAATTCTTTTGATGATTGCTTGAACAACTTGGACAAGGTATTGGCAAGATGTGAGGAAACTAACTTGGTTTTGAATTGGAAGAATGTCACTTCAAGGTCGAGGAAGGCATTGTCCTCGGTCACAAGATTTCAAAGTATGGTATTGAGGTTGATAAATCCAAAGTTGAAGTGATCTCCAAACTCCCTCCCCCTACATCCGTATTGGGAGTGAGGAGCTTTTTGGGTAATGCGGGGTTCTATCGCCGATTTATCAAGGAATTTTCTAAGGTGGTGAACACTTTGTGTAAATGTTTGGAGAAGGATGCCAAGTTCTATTTCAATGAATATTGCATGAAGGCATTCGAGTTGCTTAAGTTCAAGTTGACTACTACTCTTATTATTACCGCACCGGATTGGAACTTGCCTTTTGAGCTCATGTGTGATGCAAGTGATGTGGTGATTGGAGCGGTGTTGGGGCAACATATCAATAAAATCTTCCATCCGGTGGATTATGCAAGCAAGACCTTGAATGATGCCAAGTCAACTACACAGTAACCGAAAAAGATCTCCTTGCTATTGTCTTTGCTATGGAGAAGTTCCGCCCGTACTTAATGGGTACAAACGTGATTGTTCACACCGACCATGCGACGCTTTGGTATTTGATGAGCAAGAAGGATTCTAAGGAAAGGTTGATGCGGTGGGTGCTTCTACTGCAAGAGTTTGATCTAGAGATTCAAGACCGCAAGGGTAGTGAGAATCAAGTGGCGGACCACTTGTCCCGATTGGAGGAGGAGGGGAGGCCACATGATGGCCTTGAGATAAATAATTCATTTCCCAACGAGCAACTCCTAGACATTTCTATGACCGGGATGCCATGGTTAGCCGACTTTGCCAATTATCTTGTGAGTGGCATTATACCGAATGAGTTCTCTTCAAACCAAAGGAATAAGCTCAAATGGGATTGCCTTGACTATTATTGGGATGAGCCGTATCTTTTCCGGATATGTACCAATGGTGTGATCCGATGATGTGTGCCAGAGGAAGAACAAATGGGTATTCTTGAGGCTTGCCACTCTTCATCGTATGGTGGTCACCATGATGCAGGAAAAACGGCAGCAAAAGTTTTGATTTGTGGATTCTATTGGCATACTCTCTACAAGAATGCTAGTGAGCTTGTCAAGCGGTGTGATGAATGCCAAAGGGCTGGTGGGATCTCGAAGAAGAATGAAATGCCTCTCACTACCATTTTGGAGATAGATATTTTTGATGTGTGGGGTATTAATTTTATGGGTCCATTTGTTAGCTCTTGTGGGAACACCTACATTCTAGTTGCGGTGGATTATGTATCTAAATGGGTTGATGCCATTGCTTTGCCTAACAATGAAGCAAGGAGTGTGGTGGCATTTTTGAAAAAGAACATCTTCACGAGGTTTGGTACCCCAAGAGCCATTATTAATGATGGGGGTTCGCATTTTTGCAACAAGGCTTTTGATACCTTACTCACAAACTATGGTGTCACTCACAAAGTATCAACCCCTTACAATCCTCAAGCAAACATACAAGTTGAAGTCTCCAATCGAGAGATAAAGAGTATTTTGTCAAAGACAGTCATTGCCAACCAGACGGATTGGTCAAGAAAACTTGATGATGCTCTTTAGGCTTATAGAACGTCCTACAAAACATCAATCAGGATGTCTCCATACCGATTAGTATTCGGGAAGGCATGCCATGTTCCGATAGATTTTGAGCATACAACCATGTGGGCTTTGAAGAAGTTGAACCTTGAATGGGATGTCGCAAAAATCTAAGGGTGTCATAATTGAATGAGCTTGATGAATTCTGGTATCATGCCTACACAAGCTCGTCCCTTTACAAGGAGAAGATGAAGTACCCCCATGACAAGTACATCAACAACAAGGAATTTAAAGAGGGTTATCTTATGTTATTGTTCAATTCCCGGTTACGGATGTTTCCGGGCAAGTTGAAGTCAAAATAGAGTGGCCCCTTTGAAGTGGTAAATGTAACCCCCTTTGGTGCTCTAGATTTGAAAAATAAGAATGACGAGGTGTTTAGAGTCAATGGGTACCGGGTTAAACATTATCTTGGCAAGGTTAATAATGGCCACATTGTGGCGGTCCTTCATTTCAAATGATTGGTAATCTGCGTCATGTCGCGAAGTTAAATCAGGAACTTCTTGGGAGGCAACCCATGTGTCTTTTTCTATTTCTCCTTTATTAGATAGGCTTTGTTTTGTGCTAACTAGTTTTGAAGTATATGCAAGAATGGGTGTGCATTGCAGGGACTAAGCAAGAAAAATTGGCTAAGTGTCACAAAAGTGCGGACCGCAACAAAATTATGCGGACCGCACAATCACTCTGCGGCCACACAATTCTTTATGCGGTCGCACAACTGGAAGACCAAACATGCATGTTCTCTGAAGTTTGGCCTGTCAAAATTCCTTATTAATTTGAGGCCTCACACAAAATTGTGTGGGCTGCACAAATTCTATGGCCGCACTTACTTTTGTGTGGACCGCGGAACTTCTTCAAAGGATCAGGTAAAGAGTGCAGACCGCACTCAAAATTATGCGGCCGTAGTCAGGTAAGTTCTGGGCCCAACGGGTCAACCTATAAATAGGGCTTTTCAATACTTTTCACACTTTATAATCCCTGAACTCTCAAGCCCTAAGAAAACACAGTGCATCCCCCACTAGTTATCAAACTTCAAGCATTCCATCTCTATAGATTCTCACCTGCACCCTTCATTACTGGTATGTTCATTTCATCTTTAGATTTTTCATCTTCTCTTAGTTTTGTTCTTTTGTATAGGGTTAATTTCATGCCTAAAAATGTCAATAATTAGTCATCTTTGCTCAAAATCATGTGGGTAGCTTCATAATTGTTAAATGGGGCCTAGGTAAATAACTAATCATGCTTAATTGTTAGGGCCGTGTCTAATTCTTGAAAAACTTGTATGAATTGTAAAGCAGTGCCGTGTTAATCCAAATTGTGCATCCGCACACACTTTCGTACGGTCCGTAGTCTCTAAGTTAGGGCATCCGTATGCTTGAATTATGCGGACCGCACTTAAAAATATGCGGCCCACAGTGAAATTGTGCGGTCCGCAGTTAAAATTGTGCGGTCCGAACTGCTAAATGATCAAAGACCCAATAGTCTAAACCTGGGGCTGTACGGTCGCACTCAAAATTGTGCGGTCCGCACTTTTGATTGTGCGGCCGCACTAAATTTTGTGCGGTCCGCACTCACTTTTGTGCGGTCCGCACTGCCTCTCCTAAGACTGTTTATCCACAAGTGGCCTGCAACTATCATGCATGTATTAAAGTCCTATGAACCTGAACTTTAACTGATTCTTATTGTTATAATTACAGACAATGGTTAGATCAAGTAGTAGAGGAGATTTATCAAAAGGGAGGGCAGAACCCTCCCGAGGCCGAGGACAAAGCAAGAGTAACCTACCACTAGCCATCCAGAGAGTGATAAGCAAGAAGGCTACGGCCAATAGAGTCCCTAAATCATCAGACGCCAGTGAGTATCTCCCGTCTAGGGAAGTTTTTGAGATTTTCATTTCTTTAGCTCATATTCTAACATTCCTGCAAGGAAGCATATTTCATTAGATTTCGGGAATACCTTTAAGAAAATTTGAGCTAAAACGCAAGTAAATGAGTGCAAATAAGAAGTCAAAATCCCTACTTATCAACTCCCCCAAACTTAAGCTTTTGCTTGTCCTCAAGCAATTAAGGCAATTCCCACCTCCACTAGAAAAAGGGCTATTTCAGCTAGCCTAGGGTGAATCAATCACACATCAATTGGGACCAACAATTACCCACAATACGAATGAATTATCAACAATGCAATGATTTGACTTTTTGAGTACCATAGTTCTAGTGTGACACTAGAGGATCAAGCGTTGACTTTATTCATCAAGGAAGCTCCCTCTTTCATGTAGGTCATTGTGGATCTCAAACTCCTCCTCTTTTACTCTCCGTTAACAAATCTCACTTTAGAATGCAACACTCAATTCAAGGATAGTGAAAAGTTCGCTCATCTCTCTCAAAATAATGTCACAAGTACGACTTTAAGTACCATATGCTTTCCCCTCATGTAAATCACCACTAATGCAAGCTCACTCAACTTGAAATCACATAGGGCTTTTTCGTGATGTAATGAAGGCTTTTTGGATCAAGGTAGGACTTGATGGACTAGAATGGGTTCATCTTTCCTTAAGCAATCCATTTTCTTTTTTTGGCTCATATTTTGTCGACTCTTTGAGTCAATTTCTTTTTCCTCGAGGGAAGTAGAGAGACATAACGTCACACTTTCTTAATAATGACATTCATTTTTCTCCTTTTCTATTTACTCCATGCCTTTCATCCTTGCTTTTCTTTGAATCCCTTTAACTTTTTACTTTATTCACTTTCTTTTTGGCACTTTTCTTTTTGTTTTCTCTTTTGTTTTTTTTTCTTTCTTTTCTTTGCCTTCCCTTTTCTTCATTTCTTTCTCTTGTTTGTACCTTTATATCACTTTCAAACTCCTCGTCTCTCCCCCCAAACATATGTTATTGCCAATTATTTCTCAAGAATGCTAAGGAAAGATCGGGTGCCAAGAGAGGGTCATTACCAAACGGATAAAGGCTTGTAACATGGTTATTGAAAGAAAAGAAGGGCTTAGGCTCAAATGGGTTGACTAGGGATATCACATTGGTAGGTTATGGAAGATTTCAAATTTCAAATTGGACCAGGGAGAGCCTACAATCTTTTCTCAAGCCAAGCTACACTTAGAATTTCACCTAGAAAAATATTCGGGGCAAGTTCTAGACTATTAGCACAGGTACTTGGACTTGCAATTCAATACCTCACCTCACACACTGCTGGATTACTAAAGAGAACGAGGTCGAGGGCCCATAATAACCCTAGTTGAGATTGAGAATCATAAATGGCTCGACCGAACCATTTGATGACTGCTTAAGTCAACACAAGAGTCAAAAAATCACAACCAGAGCTAATTTCTGCCAACAATTTGTTTTTAACCTTGTTGTGGGTAAATGTGTTGGTACCAAGTGAAGCATGTTAGAGACCCTTTTATTCATTACTACTATTTTTTTTCCTAAACATAAAATCAAACAGACTCAATCCCTTAAGAAGTTTGTTATGCCATTTATCGTTGGGAAGAGCCACCCGGTTCACACAAAATCCACTTTTGAAAAGAACTGTGGCATTAAGAAAATCAAAAGTTTATTGTTCACTAAAATGTAAAAAAGAATCTAACAAATCAAAAAGAAGTTACTAAAATAAATAAGAAGTTATACTACTAAGGAAGACAAACTAAAGAAGCTAAACTACGAAAAGTAAGGCCAACGATTATTCAAACGGAGGGGAAAATGAATATAAACATAAAGGGAAAGGGAAAAATATATACATAACCAAAGAGAAAATAAAGATAAAAGAAAAATATTATAAGAGATATTATAGACCAAATGTCAATGTCAAATCAATCAAAATAGACCACCCCCCGAATAAAAATGAGCATTGTCCCCGATGCTTATGAAAAATAAGAACAAGAAGGGGTAGAGAGTTAAGAGAACTCCCTATGTGGTCTCAGTCTGCATGGCATCCTTAGCACCCTCGGTCTCCTCTAGTTGTATCTCATCATCACCTGGCTAATGGACAACAGGGTCGTTGAGCATCTGTATCATCTCCTCAGCGGTGTGGGCAGTCACAACCGGCTCCTCAGACTGGCCGGCTGTTGCCTCTGGTGCCTCGAGTACTGCTGGTGCTGCATGTGCTGTTGGAACTGTCGGTGTTGTCTCCATAAGTAAATCCAGTGGTAGATCTCCGGCAGATGCAAGCTTGGTAACTGTTGTTGTCAACTTATCCACCGACTTCTTTGAAGCTTGAGACTTCCGCATTTTCTTTACATGGTTGCCCAACTCCTCAATGACATCCCCATGTGCCACCAGAGTCTCCATAATGGTCTTCTGGTTGTCCAGAATCTTCTTCAATATTTCCTCCACTGACGGAGGTACCTGTGGTGCAGCCTGGACAGCAGACTGTGTTGCAACAACACTGGATATGTCTGACAACTTTGAAGTAGTGCCTGCATCCAGTTGTTGAGACTCGCAAATATTTGGGAGACTCGTAGCGCAGTCAGTGGATAAGTAGATAAAGATGGCACTGATAATGGAGCTGATGGTCTAGAAGAAGAAGGTGGTGGCATGTCTGCTGTCCCAATGGAAGGTTCGGCTGTCGTGGAAGGCATAACATTAGTGGAAGGCTCAACAACTGAATCAGTAACTACTACTGTTGGCTCCTCAGACTAGCCAGCGGAAGTAGTTGCCTTACCCTTGAACTTCGGGTTGTTAGAACCCTGTAGGTGGTACCATGAGAAAGGCTTCTTGGACATTACCTTAGTATCATACTGCCTCGGCTCCACCTTTTGATCATTGAAGTACTCTGTGAGGAAGTTCAGGTAAGGGTGGGATCTCTCATCCTTCTGGACAGCAAAAGTGATGTTGGTTGACATTATAGCACCCATATTGATCGGGTACCTAGCCATAGTTGAAGCCACTAGGACTGCTCGGGGAAGTAAGAGGTTGTTCTCATTCAAGCACGGGTCAATGCGGCTGCACACAAAAGTCTGCCACCCTTTAGCTTCAAAGTTTAGGGTGGTCCGGACTATAGGAACCCCTGTTGTGAGCCACAGGGGTAGTGGTCCTCTAGCAACCAAAATATTAGCCAGCCACGGGCGAGCTGCATCATCTATAGCTAGCTTCTCAAGATACTGAACAACTTCCACTTCTTCAAACCCCACATACTTGTTCAAGGATTAGGCATCAAACTTGATTTTCATATTCCGCACTTTGGTTATCTTGGTGCCCTTCTTGATGTGCGCCACGTTTGCATAGAATTCTTTGACGTGCTCATTTGCATCTAGGACACTTTGGTTGAACCACTTCCACCCCTTGCGCTCATTTAACTGTCTAAGGACATTTGGAATATGAATATCCAAATCCTTGTGTAAGAACTGTCTCTCAAGTGTGAGCGATCTCTGGGGCCACAATTCCCGGAACATGTGGAAGGCTATCAGGCTCATAAATCTATCCTCCCATATCTCATTCTTCTTTGTCCTCTCAAGACCACCCACTTGAGTGTCTCCCCCTCTACCATCATACAGGACGTCATCAACATTGATTGGTGCAGCCGGGGCATGTGAAGAAGAGGGATCAGAATCATGGCTACCCTCTTCCGAACCTTTAGAAGAACTAGCAGCGGAAGATGATTCATCAACCAAGTGGAATCTACCCGGGACTTGTTGATATTGGGTGTTAGGTGGGTCTTGGAAAATATGACAAATATCTCGTATTTACGAAGTCCCCAACCATCGAAATTACGGTGCTTGCATTGCATTTGCGGATCATCCCATAATCCCTCAGTATCGCAAATGTGGACCTCATAGGACGCAAATGCAATATTCGCAAAAGCGAAGACCTTTCCCCCCAACCCATGTTCTCATTTTCAAGCCTGACATCGCAAATGGGAGGCTCGCAATTGCGATTAGGTTCTCTCAAATGCTAGACCTGCAACCTTATACCAGAAACTGTTGAGCACTAGCAAGTTCTAAATCAGTCCGCAATGCATCTGAAATTCACCCAAATCCCTCGGGATCCAAATCGAACAAGCACACAAGTGTAATAACATAATACAAACTCGCTATCTACCTCAAATAATTATAATAATATCACATAACAAGAATCGATCATCAATAATCAAGATTTCAACTTAAAACTCGATATTTTGCCAACTTGCACTTAATGCGCCAAAATATGGTTGGGGCACCCGGGACCCCAACCAAACGTGCGTACAAGTCCAAACACATCATACAAATCTAACGGAATCATTAAAATACCGAACCGAGGCCGTGTACCAAAAATGTTGACCGTGGTCAACTCTTGCCTCATTTTAAGTCAAAAATCGCATTTTCTTATAAATTTCACATAAAAACATTCTGAAAAGCGATACATACACACACGTAAATCAATAAACATTAAATGAAGCAAAGAGAGGTCTCAGAACACCGAAATCAAGGCTAGTACTCAAAATGACCTATCGAGTCGTCACATTCTCCGCTTTTAAAATAAACGTTCGTCCTCAAATGAATATAAAAAAGTACCTGGACTGGTAAGAAGGTGGGGTTATCTACTATGCATGTCGTACTCGGATGCCCACATAGCCTCCTTGATTGGTTGACCTCTCCGTTGCGCTTTCAAGTTGCACCGTGTTGAAGTCCAAAACATGTGACATGTTCTCATGGTACTTCCAAAGCATATAAGAAGTATTGGATGTACCCCTGCTAGGCTAGGAGGCAATTAAAGACTATAATCAACATCCTCAACTCTCTCCAAGATCTTGAACGGGCCAATAAACCTCGGGCTCAACTTTCCCTTCTTCCCAAACCGCATCATGCCCTTCATAGGCGATACTCGGAGAAGAAACTACTCCCTCACCATGTAAGCCACATCTCAAACCTTCCTGTCCACAAAACTCTTTTGCCTAGATTGAGTTGTACGAAGTCACTCCTGAATCACCCGAACATTTTCCAAAGCATCATGGACCAAATCAGTGCCGAACAATCTAGCCTCACTAGGCTCAAACCAACAAACCAGTGAACGACATCGCCTCCCATACAAGGCCTCTTATGGAGCCATCTAGATGCTCGGCTGATAACTTGTTATAGGTGAACTTCACTAGAGGTAAGAGCTGGTCCTACTGATCCCCGAAATTTATAGAGCATGCCCACAACATGTCCTCCAATATCTAAATAGTGTGCTCGGACTGTCCATCCGTCCGAGGATAAAAGGTTGCACTTAGCTCCACTCGCGTGCCCAATTCACGCTGCACGACTCTCCAAAAATGCAATGTGAACTGTGGGCCTTGGTCAGAAATGATGGAAATAGGCATGCCATGCAGGCAGATAATCTCTGGGATGTAAATCTGAGCCAACCGCACCAGAATAAAGTGTGCGGACTTAGTTAACCAGACCACGATAACCCAAATCGCATCATATTTACTAAGGATCTATTGTAAGCCTACAACAAAATCCATAGTGATGTGCTCCCACTTCCACTCCAGTATCTCCAATCTCTAAGTCAACCCTCCTGGATTTTGATGCTCATACTTCACCTATTAACAGTTCAACATAGAGAGACATAAGTAACAATATATTTCTTTATTCTCTCCCACCAATAGTGTTGTTCCAAGTTACAGTACATCTTCGTGACACCTGGGTGAATGGAATAGTGCATACTGTGAACCTCTTCAAGGACAAAATCTCTAAACCCATTAACATTTGGAACACAAATCCGGCCTTGAAGCCACGTAACACCAACATCTCTAATAACAACCTCCTTAGCACCACCTCGCTGCACAGTGTCCCTCAATACCAACAAATGAGGATCATCAAACTGGCGAGCCTTGATACACTCCAACAATGATGAATGTGCCATACCATAAGCAAAACAATCCAGGCTATGCTCCGAAATATGCAACCTCACCAACTTATTGGCCAAATCCTGAACATCCATGGTTAATGGTCTCTCCTCTACCGCTAAATATGCCAAACTGCCCATGCTCTCAACCTTCCTACTCAATACATCGGCCACTACATAGGCCTTCTCCAGATGATATAGTATGGTAAAATCATATTCTTTCAACAACTCTAACCATCTGTGCTATTGAAAATTAAGGTCCTTTTGCTTGAACAGGTTTTGGAGACTCTGTCGGCGTAGACCTCACATGGAACGCCGCAGAGATAGTGCCTCCAAATCTTCAGCTCATGAACAATGGCTGCCAACTCTAAACCATGCACATGGCAATTCTTCTCATGAACCTTCAATTGATGAGACACATGGGCAATCACCATAACATCGTGCATCAACGCCGCGCCAAGCCCAATACGCGATGCATCACAATACACGGTGTAAGATCCCAAACCTGTACGCAACACCAACACTGGGGCTATAGTCAATACAATCTTGAACTTTTGAAAGAAAGCTCGCTTCACACTCATCTAGCCATCTGAAAAGAGCACCCTTCTGGACTAATCTAGTCAAATGATTTGCAATGGATGAAAAACCTAGATAATACCCAATCAACCAAGGAAACTCTGGATCTCAGTAGAGGTAGAAGGCCTGGGCCAACTCTGAATTGTCTCAATCTTCTTCGAATCCACCTTAATCCCCTCACTGGACACCACGTGGCCCAAAAACGCCACCGAGTCAAGCCAAAACTCGTAATTGGAGAATTTAGCATATAGCTTCTTCTCTCTCAAAGTCTGGAGCACGATCCTCAAGTGTTGCTCATGATCCTCCCGACTATGCGAATAGACCAATATATCATCAATGAACACAATGACGAAGGAATAAAGATATGGCTAAAACATGTTGTTCATCAAGTGCATAAAGGCTGCTAGGGCATTGGTCAACCCATAAGACATCACCAAAAACTCATAGTGGCATAACGGGTCCTGAAAGCTATCTTCTGAATATCTAAAGCCCGGATCTTCAACTAATGGTACCCCGATCTCAAGCCAATATTATAGAATACCTTAGCATCATAGAGCTGATAAAACAAATCATCAATATGCGATAGCGGGTACTTGTTCTTGACAGTAACCTTGTTCAGATGCCTGTAGTCAAATAGAACTTGAGCACCCCAAGGCGAAACACTCGATCTGATGAAATCCTTATAAAATAATTCACAAAGTTGTTCCTTTAATTCATTCAACTTTACTGATTCCATGCGATATGGTGGAATAGATATGGACTGAGTCTCAGGCACCAAGTCAATACCAAAATCAATGTCCCTATTGGGTGGCATGCCCGATAGGTCTGCTTGAAACACATTTGGGAACTCTCTCACTACTTGAACTGACTCAACGGTAGGGGTATCAACACTAACATCCCTCACAAAGGCTAAGTATGCCAAGCACCCATTCATAGCCATCCGTTGTACCTTTCGAAAGCACACCGCCTTATTAGGAACATGACCCAAGGAACCTCTCCTCTCCAACCTCAGCAACCCTGGCATAGCTAACGCAATGGTCTTAGCATGACAATCCATAATGGCGTGATATGATAAAAACCAATCTATGGACAATATCACATCAAAGTCTACCATGTTGAGTAATAGAAGATCTACCCTAGTCCCATAACCCCCATAAAGACCACACACGAACGATAGACACAGTCTACCATAATAGAATCCCTAATAGGCATAGAGACATAAATATGGGTACTCAAAGAATCAAGAGATATATCCAAATATGAATCGAAGTAGGGTGAGACATACGAATAAGTGGAACCCGGATCAAATAAAACTGATGTATCTCTATAGCAAATCGGAACAATACATCTGATGACCACATCAGACCATTTTGTCTCAGGTTTAGCTGGGAATGCATAAAAAGGTAGCTGAGCCCCACCGATCTGACCTCCACCTTTCGGACGACCTCTCCAAGCTAACATCCACCTCTAATAGCCTGACCATCACCACGGGCTACCTGACCCCCGCCTCTAGCTAGCTAAGCGGGCGATGGAGAAACTGGGGCCGAAATCATAGCACGAGTACCCTACTATGGCATACTGCTCTGAAGTCTGGGATAATACCTCCTTATATAACCCGTACCTCCACACTCAAAGCACTCTCTCTACTGGCATGGTTGCTTAATCTGAGACTGATCCCGTTGGTCCGGATAACCATTGTGGTAGCTCTTAATAGCTGTTGCACTAATAGGAGCTGAAGGTGAATGGTAGGCTATCTGTTCAGGATGAGAACCATAAGAATCACGACTGCCCGAAACACCATTTGATGCCTGAAGTACTAACTGATCAGGCCTAATAGGTGGCCTCTACCAAATGTACCCCTACCTCCAGATGAGACACCACTAAAACCATTGAAATGGCAAGGCCTCTTCTTAGATACCGCCTCTTAACTCTGACTACAAATCCTCTCGATCCGCTAAGCAATCTCCACAACTCGAGTGAAAGCAACATCATCCTCGGTTTCTCTGGCCATATGTAACCTGAGACTATAAGTAAGGCCTTCTATAAATCTCCTCAACCTCTCCCTATCAGTAAGGATCACAAAAACTGCATGGCGAGATAAATCCATGAATCTGGTCTCGTACTGGGTAACGGTCATGATACCCTGCTAGAGACGCTCAAAGTGGCTGTGAAATTCCTCTCTCAGAGTGAAGGGGATGAACTTCTCTAAGAATAACTTTGAGAATTGATCCCAAGTGAGAAGAGGTGAACATGTTGGTCTGCCCCAAACATACTCCTACCACCACCTCTTGGCGGAGCCATGGATCTGAAATACTGCGAAGTCGACTCTATTGGACTCCACCATACCCATGTTGTGCAATACCACATGGCAAGGGTCCAAGAAATCCTGGGGGTCCTCAGAGGGTGTACCATAAAAATTAATACGAAATAACTTGGTGAACTTGTCCAGCCTTTTCAGCTCCTTAAACGACATTGCAGGTCCCTCCCTGAACTGTGTAGCAATAATAGAAAGAACTGGTCTAACTGGCAGAACTGGTAGAGTGTTATATTTGTGAGACATCTTCTCTGGAGTGTGAGTAGCGGGAGTCTAGGCTCCTCCCCCAGCCTGAGACATAGCTGATGCCATAGGAAACATATCAGCCTGGGCCACACTCTCCATAAGGTCCACTAGGCGGACTAGGGTGTCCTAGAGTACTGGGATCCAATGAACCCTTCCGGGACCTGAGATAGTCCAACTGGCGCAGTCTGAATAGGGATCTCCTCCTCCTGCGCGATCTGCATTTCTGCAATAGGTTCTTTTGCACGTGCTCTAGGTTGATCTCTACCCCTACCTCGGCCCCAACCCCTACCCCTAGTAGTGGCTGCAACCTGGGGCTCCAGTTCCAGATCAGCTGTAAATATTGTATGTGTCCTCACCATCTGTGAGACAGAGGGCAAGAATATAATAAATCACACTCAGTGATAGAATAAAATCGCACGATAGAGAAAGAAAGAAGGTGAACTTTTTTGAAAGCCCTATATCTTCTAGAAGATAGGTACAGACGTCTCCGTACAGATCCTCCAGACTCTACTAAGCTTGCTCGTGACTCGTGAGTCCTAGGTAACCTAGTGCTCTGATACCAACTTGTCACGACTCGAAATCCTATCCACGGGACCGTAATGGCGCCTAACTTTCACTTGCTAGACAAGCCAACATTAGCTACACAATATTCATTTTTAACAATTTTAGAAGCAGTTTAATAAGAAGCAAAGCTATAGAACTTCAAAATAAATATAATATACTCCAAATATGCTATCTAGTCTAATCCCAAAATCTGGTGTCACAAGTACACGATCTACTAAAGATACTATATCCAAGGTCTGGAATGAAAATACAACTTTCTGAATGAAATAAACAGTATAAAAGATAAGAAGGGGACTTCAGGGTCTGCGAATGCTGTGCAGCTCTATCTCAAGTATCTGGATTAATAGTAGTCCGAGTAATGCCTCCACTAAATGCCACTGGAACCGATACCAAAATCTGCACAAGAAGTGCAGAAGTTTAGTATGAGTACAAACTATGCATGTTGTAAGTGCCGAGTCTAACCTCGACAAAGTAGTGATGAGGTTGTAACAAGGCACTTACTATAAACCTGGACGAGTATAAGTGATAACAATAACATAATAGAGAAACAAGATTTACCATTGAAATCATAACAGAACAAACATAACAAAGAGCCCCAGAATATCACCTATGCTCAAATTCATAATACAACACGGATATAGAACTAACAAACAAGAGCAGTCATAACATATCTTCTCTGTTGTGGTGCGCAACCCGATCCACACATATCATAGCAGTATCAATACCGTTGCGGCATACAACTCGATCCCAAATAACATATCAATATTAGTTGCGGCGTGCAACTCAATCCCAAATAATAATACCAATATCCGTTACAGCGTGAAACCCGATCCCAAATAATAATACAAATATCCGTTGCGGCGCAACCTGATCCCAAAAAATAATATCAATATTACAAACAACTATGGCATAGCTCTCAACATAAAAGAAGGGAACCAAAGCAAGTAAATTCTCTACGACAAACCAATATAACAAATCGAAGCGAAATAAAAGCAAGTAAAGGTAAATAAATAATTAAAGACATAGAACAAATGAAAACGGTCAACAAGTAAACACATGGATGTACGGATCAAATAGCAAGAGAGGTCAGGTGACAAAGAAGACTTGTATTTAATAAATAAGGGCAAGCAACAACGAAGGCATGATATGAGTAGCAGCATAGAGTAAAAGGAGGCATGATATAGTTAAAATTCACAATTAAAGGCCCACCCCATATGCTTAACCCATGACAACATATTAGCACTCATCACCTTGAACATACATCGTCCCACACATACAATCAAGTAGAAAATAGATCAATCAAGTCCTAATTCCGTGAACTCAAGAATAGCCATGACACCTACCTCTTTCGCAACCAATAACAATCAATCACGGCTTCTGCCTTTCGAACAAGCCTCTAAACCATCCGAATCTAGCCAAATATCACTCAAACAATCCAAAATAAGCTTTAGAAACTACCCAGAAATGAAAAAGGTTCAGTTTTGATCTTTCTTTAAAAAGTTAATAAAAGTCAATCTCGGGCCCGCTTGGTCGAAATATGAGATTCTGACCAAATTCTGATTACCAATTCACAGTCGAGCCCGGATATATGATTTGTTTAAAAAATACGACATCAGTGCGAGGTCTAAATCTCATTTTTACAAAATCTCTAAATTCTACCCAAAACTCCTAATTTCTACCATGAAATTCATAGATTTGATGTTAAAACTTCATGAAAAGTTGTGGGGAATTGATGAAAAATGAATTAGAGTTGCTTACCGATGAATTTGGGGAGAAAACATTCTTCAAAAATTGCCTCTACAGTGTTTAGGGTTGAGAAATGGTCTAAAATGAGCTAAGTCTCGACTTTTCCGTCTTTTACCCATTTGTAGACGTCGCAATTGGAACTATTGCCCACGATTGCGATGTCCGCAATTGTGAAATACTGATCGCAAATGAGTTAAGTGCATCAGACACATAGAAGTCGCAAATGTGACAAACATCTCGCATTCGCAAAATCCCCGGCCATCGCAAATGCGGTGCTTGCTTCACATTTGCGAAGCAGCCCATAATCCATCAGCAATTGCAAATGCGATAAATTGGCCGCAAATGCGAAATTCCCTAGGTCTATTGCAAATGCGATAAATCAGCAATTGCAAATACATGTCCCCCCCCCCCCCCAGCCCATGTTCGCATATGCGAGACCGATATTGCAAATGCGAAGCTCACAATTGCGATCAGGTTCTTGCAAATGCGAGACCAACCTTGCACCAGCAATTGTTGAGCACCAGCAGTTCCACATCACTCCACAATGCATCCGAAACGCACCCGAACCCCTCGGGCTCCAAACCGAACATGCAGACAAGTGTAATAACATCATACAAACTCGCTCCCAACCTCAAATCATCAAAATAACATCAAATAATAAGAACGGATTATAAAAAATCAAGATTTCAACTTAAAACTTAACTTTTTCCAACTTTCACATAATGCACTGAAATACGCTCGGGTCACCTAGGACCCCAACCAAACATGCGTAAAAGTCGAAAACAATCATACGAACCTACCGTATTCTTCAAAAACCCAACCCGAGATCGTTAACCAAAAATATTGATCGTGGTCAACTCTAGCCCCATTTAAGTAAAAAATCATATTGTATTCAAAATTTCTTATAAAAACTTTCCGAAAAACGACATGGATCATGCACGCAAATCAATAAATATTAAATGAGCTACAAGAGGTCTGTAATACAGAAATCGAGGTTAGCACTCAAAACGGCCTATTGGGTCATCACTAGTTATTGCTTATGCATCTGCATCTAATTCTATATATGTGTAAAGCCATGTAAAATTTCTTAAGATTTTAAGACTCTAAAATGCGCCAATGACGACCAGAAATAACATGTTGCGTGCTAGAGGATGCTATGAACTAGTAACATATAACTTGGACATGATAATAAGAGTAGGAGGTTTATTGGAAGTGATCTAGGGACTAAGAAGAGCCTTAGGGTTAAGCCAAGTTTGGAAACTATGCAAACTAAAGTTTCAAATGATTTTACACAAGACTTAGATTGAAACAAGCTAAACTCCCAAGATATAAAGAGTTACATATGTTGTGCATTACCAAAGGAGAAGAAATTAGCAGAAGAAAAAAAGGAATATAAAAGATCAAGTCAAGACCTGTTCATAGGGGTGCGCCAGAAAATGCACTGTGGTTTACAGCAAGTCAAGAATCGAGCGAAACGAAAGCCTACAAGCAATATAGCGAAATAGTTTAATTTTGAAGTTGCAAAAAATATAAATGGTAAAAGTAGATCGTATGCAAATGGGCGGAAGCAATATATCGAAAATAGTTTGACTTTAAAGTTGCAATAAACATCCTATTAATACCAGCAATATATCGAAAATAGTTTGATTTTAAAGTTGCAATAAACATCCTATTAATACCATTTTCTCATATACGTGTGAAACCAAATATATGCATGACTAAAAGTTATTAAGTAAGAATGATCTAAAACTGTTAGTTTCGTCTTCATAATACTAAAATATCTTCTTATAAACAAAGTTTATTACTTCCTATAGAAGAACAGCCGCGCGAAGCGGGGATTAACGACTATATTGCATATAACTGAAAATTTCCAAATATATGGAGTACTTTAGTTATAGACAACGAATATAATTGGATAATCCAAACGTCAAAGCGTTTGTATCATATTTCTCATACATACATGGAGCAGATAAACAAGCAAAAGATAGTGGTGCTTTATAAAAGGAAGAACACATGCACATAAAGAGAGACGTCTGGTAAAGAGTACCATAAAAGCATTTTGCTCCCTTGTCGCACCTTTAGCAATTCAGATAATATCCTTTATTTTTTTATAAATTATATACATATGCTCTTATCTTATTTGTAAAAACATCAGCGGTCGTTTGGTTCAATTGAAATATAGATAAGGATATTCCACGGGATGAGTTACCCATGAGATTAGGCATAACATATAAGGGGGAGATAGCTAATCCCATTATTTTGGCATAAAATCTATCCGGGATTAAGTAATATGCATAACAGAACATGGGATAAATATAATTTCCAATTCTAGAAGTATCCGTATCCCCATAATCAAACGACTCCAGGTACTGTCTTAATCCAAAAAAACTGCTTATGCGGCCCAAGTTTTAGCACTGTAAACTGGAATACTGTCTTAATGCATGATTAGACTACTGTCTACCCTACATTTCATCCATCTCTTATCTGGTGTCACTATCTTCAGATTTCCCTAAGAACCCTTCACTCTCTCTATCCCTCATCAACTTGTACAAATAAACTAAGATGAAGAACGAGGAAATGGAGGCGTAGAATAGAGAGGAAACGCGAACTGTTAACAACTTAACATCATCTTCCCTATTCTTATTCTCTTATGAGGATTAGTACTTGAAATAGACGGATCTGCATGTGTTGACCCTAATTTAATGCAAGAGTCCAGTTCTTGATCTTTGTGATGAGATTCTTTCATGAAGATCCAATTACTTCAAGCTGTAATTCGTCCTATTTCTTACTTTGCCATATTCTCCGACTGCTCATCAAGCTCTATAAACGTCTTAAATTCCCTCCTCCGTTCAGTTGGCATTGTTGCATGCCAACAGTACTGCCGTATACAATGATCAGGGCAGAGTGCTAAAAGCACAATAAATTTGTGTAGGGGTGAAATCGAGCTCATGGTGCATCCTAACCTCCGACAAAATAAGCCAGGCTCGAGATATGTCAATAAGGGACCGAAATCGAGCCAAAGTCCCACTGGGCTAGAACCCGGGGCACGACGCCTGCCTTCGAGAATATCGAGGCCATGATCCCGGAATCGGTCATAGCCTCGAAAAACTTCGAAGAACATTGTCAGACAATCCAGCATAGCCAACAGAAGGCCGAAATATCCTTGACCGGCCGAATGTTAAATCTCGATACGTATCGATAAGGAACCGGCAATCAGTGAATCAGAAGATTTTTTACCTTTTATAGAGTTGTACCTAAAATAGGACTCCCATACTATATAAAGGGGGTCTAATAATTCATTTGACACATTGTAACACGTACTCAAAAGCAATTATATTATTATTTTCTTTGTCTCCATCTTTTATTCTTTTCGTCTATACCGGTCTCAGTGATCTCGGTTTGAAAGATTCACATGAAGCTGTTCATGAAGAGCCTCACCGGAGATGCCCTATCTTGGTACATCAGTCAGAACCCAAATAAATGGGTTAATTGGGTGAGCATGGCATCAGATTTCATGGATCGGTTAAGGTTTAACACAAAAATACACCAGACATTTTCTACATTTAGAATCTCAAGAAGAGGCCAACAGAAGCTTTCCGCGAGTATGCTAATCGGTGGAGGTCTGAAGCTGCAAAGTAAGGCCAGCACTGGAAGAAGAACAGATGAATAAGTTCTTCATCAGAGCCAGGATCCTCAATACTACGAAAGACTGATGGTTATTGAAAACCATAAATTTTCTGACATCATCAAATTAGGAGAAAGAATAGAAGAAGCGATCAAAAGAGGAATGGTGACAAATGTTGAAGCACTCCAAGCCACAAATAAAGCCTCACAGTCAGGAGGTATCTCCAAGAAGAAAGAAGTAGGTGCGGTGACGGTAGCCCAAGGTCCAAAATCTCCTCTTACATACCAAACACTCTTACCCACATATCAGCCTTCACCTCCCAAATACCAACAACCTACCACCACTTACCATACTTATAACACCTAGACAGCATACTACAGCTCACCACTAGCCCACCAAAACAACCAAAAACCTAGACCAAATTTCGATCGTAGACCACCCAGACAATACACCCCAATTGCTGAACCTATAGACCAGCTGTACGAGAGACTGAAGGTCGCCGGTTATATCACTCCCATTCCTGTTGTTGCTATGGAAAACTCTTCCCAGTGGATTAATCCAAACAAGACATGTGCATATCACTCAGGCATGAAAGGTTATACTATTGATGAGTGTCGTACTTTGAAGTATAAGATTCAGACATTAATTGATACCAAAGTCATACAGGAAAATGAGGATGCACCCAATGTACGTAACAATCCTCTTCCAGATCACAGGGGTGGAGGAGTGAACGTGATAGAGAGCGATGAAGAATGGGACTCAGAGGAGTCAATTGGACTCATTTGAGAAAGGGATAATTCTGAAACATCTCTAGTCACTCTCACACCTATCATGGTACAAATTCAGGTGCCAATTGAAGTTGAGGTAGCTGTACCAACTCTATTTGAGGTTGAAGTAACAATGCCCTTCACCGTGATGGTAGCACCTACGCCTTCTTATAAGTCTAATGCTATACCATGGGATTATGTTACGGAAGCAAGAAGGAAAGGAAAGGTAAAAATGGAAGAAACAGGTGCAGCGCAAGGCATGACCAGAACTGGTAGGATTTATACACCCGAGTATTTGGGAGGAACAAGCAAAAAACCTGCCTCTAAATCGCCTGTCATTGAGACTGGCCCAGAAAATCTTTGGAGAAACGTGCAGGCAAGGGAGTATTCTGTGGTTGATCATATGAACAAAACCCCTGCTCAAATATCCATTTTATCATTGCTGCAAAACTCCAAGGCACATAGGAATGCCCAGATGAAGGTGTTGAATGAAGCCTATGTACCCAACAACATCACCAGTGTAGAGATGGCCAACATGGTAGGGCAAGTGTTGGAAAGACACAAGATCACTTTTCATGAAGACGAGCTACCACCAGAAGGACTAAGTCACAACAAGGCACTGCATATCACAGTGTAGTTTGAAGACAAGTTCATTGTCAGAGTCCTGATAGATGGGGGTCGAGTCTCAATATATGTCCATTAACTACTTTGAAAAGATTGGGTAAAGGCTTGCACGAGATACGAGCAGGAAGTATAAATGTGAAAGCATTTGATGGGTCTCAAAGGGCCACAATTGGGGAAACCAACCTCAGCCTACAGATGGGACCAACCTGGTTTGATGTTGAGTTTCAAGTATTGGACATATCTGCTACCTACAACCTATTGCTAGGATGACGTTGGATACATGCCGCTAAGGCCGTAGCTTCTACTCTACATCAGGTCATGAAGTTTGAGTGGAACCATCAGGAAGTGATCATCCATGGGGATGGAAGTAATGCCATTTACACCAGTCAAACTGTTCCGGTCATCGAGAATAAAAGGAAGATGGGTGGAGAAACATACCATTGCATCGAGCGCGTCAATGCAATTGAAAAGGATAAATGGTGGAGCAGTAAGATAGAAGGCATATTGGAATGGACATGGTATGAGCCTAGCAAGGGTCTCGGTAAGAATCTTCGGGGATCACCAAACTGATACAGCTAAAGCATCACGACAAAACCTTTGGGCTTGGGTATGAATATACCTGGAACGAGTATCAGAATTGGTTGCTACCATGGCGTGGTACTTATTACCCTCCAGAGAAACGAGTACCACATTTGATCCAGTCATTGCATCAAGCTGACATGATATGGGAGTCCGAAGAAGATGAAGTTCTAGCTGGCATAAGGAATCTATTTCTGGGGGATGAAGACATGGATTGCGGTGCGATAGTTGAGGAGGAGGAGGAGGAGGAGGAGGAGGAGGAGGAAGGCCTCATTATTTAGACCGTGGAGGAGGGAGATGTTCTCAAGAATTGGACTGCTATACCATCAAGGGCCCGTCGAGTTCCTGGGTAGCCTGGAAATTAGCATCATTTATTTTGAAAGCAATTTTATGAGTATCTAAGACAGTTTCAGTATTTTGTTTTAAGCATATTTTGTTTTGAAATAATTGCTCGAGTAATTGAGCCATACTTGTTTGGCATTTTCAAGATTTATCTAATGCATTGTTATTTTTAGTATTTATTATTATTGTTTACATTTTTCTCTACAATATTATTATTACCTATCCCGATGAACCTACGACTGTGACATGTAATGAGACAATGCAACATAAGGATAATGATTCAGAGGATCTGGAAGAGGATATAATACCCGAGGAAATTGTCATAGAAGTGGAAAACTTTGAAAACAAGCCTACGTCCAATTTGGATGAGACCCAAACAGTTAATTTGGGAGACTCCGAAACAGTCAAGGAGATGCGTGTAAGCATTCACCTATCACCGTCCGAGAAGGAATAGTATGTCCGATTCTTGAAGGAGTATGAGGATATTTTTGCATGGTCCCATGATAATATGACCGGTTTGAGCACGTCCATAGTGGCTCACAAACTACCTACCAACCCTATGTGTCCGCCTGTAAAGCAGACGCTCAGAAAGTTCAAGCCGGATATGAGTCTGAAAATAAAGGAAGAAGTCACCAAGTAGATCAAAGTCAAGGTTCTCAGAGTGGTTGAATATCTGACCTGGTTGGCTAACATTGTGCCAGTTCCAAAGAAAGATGGGAAAGTCAGAGTGTGTGTCGACTATCGAGACTTAAATAGAGCAAGTCCCAAAGATGATTTTCTATTGCCCAATATACACATACTGATCGACAACTGTGCCAAGCATGAACTCTAATCTTTTGTGGATTTCTTCGCGGGATATCATCAGACCTGGATGGATGAAGAGGATGCCGAAAAGACAACCTTTATTACACCATGGGGGGGGTGTATTGCTACAAAATGATGTCGCTTGGCCAAAAGAATGATGGAGCCACCTATATGAGGGCCATGACAACCATTTTTCATGACATGATACACAAAGAGATAGAGGTGTGCGTGGATGACGTCATCATCAAATCCAAGAGAAGCACAAATCATATAGCAGATTTGAGGAAATTCTTCGATCCACTTCGAAGATATAACCTGAAACTAAATCCCGCAAAATGTGCCTTCGGAGTCCCTACTGGAAAATTGTTAGGATTCATCGTCAGCCGCAGAGGAATTGAGCTTGACCCGTCAAAGGTCAAGGCTATCCAAGATTCGCCACCTCCGAAGAACAAGAAAGATGTGATGAGTTGCTTGTGGTGTCTCAATTACATCAGCCATTTCATGGCACAATCAACTGTGATTTGTGAACCGATTTTCAAAATGTTAAA
The DNA here is from genome assembly GCA_000715115.1 of Nicotiana otophora. NCBI lineage: Eukaryota > Viridiplantae > Streptophyta > Magnoliopsida > Solanales > Solanaceae > Nicotiana > Nicotiana otophora. Next base: position 256,592 of record AWOL01S0000765.1, read on the forward strand.
GAAAGATGTTGCAACAAGTTGGACTGAAGAATTCCAGAAAACGTTTTACAAAATCAAGGAATATTTGTCCACACCACCAGTCCTAGTCCCACCGGAACCTGGTAGACCTCTGCTACTCTATTTGTCCGTACTAGATGGGGCTTTCGGTTGTGTCTTGGGATAACATGATGAGACGGGGAGAAAAGAGCAGGCTATATACTATCTGAGTAAGAAGTTCACACCCTACGAGGCACGATATTCTTTGCTGGAATGCACCTGCTGTGCCCTGACGTGGATAGCTCAAAAGTTGAGGCACTACTTCTGTGCCTATACCACGTATCTCATATCAAGGATGGATCCTCTGAAATATATTTTCCAGAAACCCATGCCTATAGGGAAGGTGGCAAAATGGCAGATACTATTGAGTGAATTCGACATCGTCTACCTAACTCAGAAGGCAGTCAAGGGACAAGCATTAGCAGCTCATCTGGCAAAAACTCCTGTAGGAGTAGAATACGAACCGTTGAAAACATATTTTTCCAATGAAGAGATATCATTTGTAGGAGAAGAGATCACCGAAACCTACGACAGTTGGAGAATATTCTTCGATAGTGCTGCAAATTTCAAAGGAGTGGGTATCGGAGCTGTTTTGGTATCAGAGACAGGTAAACATTACCCGGTATATGCAAAACTCAGATTTCTGTGCACCAACAATATGGCAGAATACGAGGCTTGCATCTTGGGGCTCAATTTGGCCATTGACATGAACATTCAGGAATTGCTGGTAATTGGTGATTCAGACCTTTTGGTACATCAGGTTTTAGGAGAGTGGGCTACAAAGAATACCAAACTATTACCATATCTGTACTGTGTGCAAGAGTTGATGAAGAGATTCACAAAGATAGAGTTTAAACATGTTTTGAGAATCCAGAATGAGTTCGTAGACACATTGGCCACCCTGTCTTCCGTGCTACAACACCAGGATAAGAATTTCATCGACCCTATTCCAGTAAGGATCCATAATCGGCTAGCTTATTACACTCATGTTGAAGAAGAAACGGATGGGAATCTGTGGTGTCATGACATCAAAGAATACCTAGCAAAAGGAGAGTACCCGAAGCATGCAAATCATACTCAGAAATGCACACTCCGAAGATTATCCAACCATTTCTTCCAAAGTGGAGGAATTCTGTACAGAAGGACTCCAGACCTAGGATTATTACAGTGTGTCGACCGCAAGGAAGCTTCCAAACTGCTCGAAGAGATACATGCCGGAACTTGCAGACCACATATGAACGGTTTCATGTTAGCCTAGAAGATATTAAGAGCAGGATATTTTTGGATGCCTATGGAAACGGACTGCATCAGGTATGTTCAAAGGTGTCATCAGTGCCAAATACATGCAGATATGATACGGGTGCCACCAAATGAACTCAATGCAACAAGTGCACCTTGGCCTTTTGCTGCTTGGGGAATGGATGTCATCGGTCCGATCGAACCCGCCGCTTCAAATGGGCACAGGTTCATTTTGGTGGCCATAGACTACTTCACAAAATGGGTTGAGGCTGCATCTTACAAAGCTATAACCAAGAAAGTCGTCGCAGATTTTGTCAGGGATCGTATTGTTTGCCGATTTGGGGTGCCAGAATCCATCATCACCGACAATGCCGCCAACCTCAATAGTGACTTAATGAAATGTATGTGTGAAACCTTCAAGATCAAGCATAAGAATTCCACACCATACAAGCCTCAAATGAATGGAGCCGTGGAGGCCGCAAACAAGAACATCAATAAAATATTGAGAAAGATGGTAGACAACCACAAGCAATGGCACGCAAATTTACCATTTGCCTTATTGGGGTATCGTACCATAGTCCGCACATAAACCGGAACAACCCCCTACTTTCTGGTATATGGTACTGAAGCAGTCATTCCCGCCAAAGTCGAAATTCCTTCTTTAAGAATTATGCAAGAGGCTGAACTTAGTGACGCAGAATGGATACGAAGTCGCTATGAACAATTAGCTTTAATTTACGGGAAAAGAATGAATACGGTATGCCATGGTCAACTTTAACAAAACAGAATGTCCAGAGCTTTCAACAAAAGGGTCAGACCTAGACAGTTCACACCGGGGCAGCTGGTGCTCAAGCGGATCTTCCCGCATCATGATGAAGCCAAAGGGAAATTTTCACCCAATTGGCAAGGGCCCTACATGGTTCACATAGCACTAATAGGAGGAGCGCTCATACTTGCGGAAATGGACGGAGAAATTTGGCCAACGCCCATCAACTCAGACGCAGTCAAGAGATACTATGTTTAGATTGTTCTTATTTCTTCTGATGTAACTGAACTACGCTTGACCTGATTTCCATTCAAGAGAGGATACGTAGGCAGCCCTGTGGGTTCGGTCACAACTCAATAAAATCTTCATTTTTACCATGGTTAGAAACTGGGGCAGAATTTTGAGGAGGATTCCAGAGCAAGTCCAGCCAACTTCATCATATGCAGAACGGTCAAAGAATCGCTTACTGAACTGGGGCAGAATTTTGAGGACCCTCGAAATTCTAATGCAAAGAAGTCGCAATGTCTCTAAAAGTGTCACAGTCATTGGTTCATCTAACTTACTTGATATTGCATACTATTGTGTTTTTAATTAGCTACATTCATCAAATGCACGCATATTTTCTCAAAAACTTTATTTTATAAACAGCCAGATGCTATCCAGGACAACTCGAACAGAATCTCAAAACAAGAGCAAAAGCAAAGAAAGAAGGTGAAAGCACGGACCAACCTTCCCCGCAAAGCTCACGATTTTTCTTTGGATGCAGGCACAATGAACATAACAGGAATATTCACAAAAATCACTATTTTCATAATGAGAAAGTTGCCAAACGCAAACATATCTCCAGCTAAGAAATACTCTACTATCACTCAATGCCCTCTCTTTGCATGAGGCTAAGCGTTGCCTCCCTAATTGCATAAGGCCAAGCATTGCCTTTCTTTGCATGAGACTAAGCACTGTCTCATTTCCTTGCATGAGACTAAGTACTGTCTCCTAATTGTATAAGACTAAGCACTGTCTCCTTTTCCTTGCATGAGGCTAAGCACTGTCTCCCTAATTGCATAAGGCTAAGCGTTGCCTTCCTTTGCATGAGACTAAGCACTGTCTCCTTTTCTTGCATGAGGCTAAGCATTGCCTCCCTAAATTGCATAAGTCTAAGCTCTGCCTTTCCTTGCTTGAGACTAAGCACTGTCTCATTTTCCTTGCATGAGGCTAAGCACTGCCTCCCTAATTGCATAAGGCTAAGTATTGCCTTTCTTTACATGAGACTAAGCACTGTATCCTTTTCCTTGCATGAGGCTAAGCACTGCCTCCCTAATTGCCTAAGGCTAAGAATTCCCCTCCCTTGCATGAGACTAAGTACTGTCTTCTTTTCTTGCATGAGGCTAAGCACTGCCTCCCTAATTGCATAAGGCTAAGCTCTGCCTTTCCTTGCATGAGACTAAGCACTGTCTCCTTTTCCTTGCATGAGGCTAAGCACTGCCTCCCTAATTATATAAGGCTAAGCATCGCCTTATCCTTGCATAAATACCAAATTCTACCTTAGTTATGCTACTTGAAATCTAGCACTATTTTCTACTTTCCCGGGGCTAAGCTCTGCCCCAATCTTACACAAGACTAAGCTCTGTCTTGTTTCGCTTCACATATGACCAAGCATCATATCTTTGCATCTCATGGGCTGAAACATCGCCATTTTGTCCAAAGGCATGATAGTTTGAAGGTATCATCCGCATAGTCGGAAGACACCATGCCATGGCCTAAGGACCTCTTAATATTGCACATCATTATTCAAAGGCGTCATGGTTCAGAGGCACCATTCTCATGGCCCGAGAACATCATTTTATGGCCTGCGAATCCTTTATCATGCGATTCATGGCCCAGGACATCATGGTCTAAGGATATCATCCTCATCGTCCAAAGACGACTTTCATGGTCCGAAGGGAATTTGCATCACGATTAAATTCTAGCAATAATCCCATATATACTTACATGCATTGTGTTTAAGTTTTGCAGGTAATCCAAGAGGTAACCGTTCACTTAACGAGAGCAATCTTCGCTCTGGTTTTCGTTCAATGCTCACATCCTGCAATTATTTCAAACACAATTAACCACCATCAGTTACCCACTTTTACTTGATAACTGTTCAGATACCCGTTCTGAGATACATCCGTTCATGATTTCGTATAAACTCATTTGATATTGGCCTATCTAAAAGAGCCTTTCCGAAGCATACGACTATTCCTATAACAACTCTATCGGTTCAGTTCACCGTTGGATCCAGAACTACACACGACCTGATTCCCGTAACACCAGGGATATGTAGGCAACTCAAAAACTAGAGTTCGGCCTCCATTTTTCAAATCATCCCATTCGGTCAAAATCGGTCATCATTTCTTTACCTGACAATTCTTTCATCATTCCCGGGTAAAGAGGAGCAGCTATTGATACCCAATTTATCCCTCATATTTTAACAAAATACATATATACTTTTCAAATGGCATATTGGAATCATCATTTAGTTTCCAAACCTATACAAGCATTTTCTATAATTTTTCATAATATTTAAAGCTCTAAATCAATTTCTTTCTACATTTTTATTATATAAATATCTAATAATTATCCTTTAAATTATTTTGTGATGACTTAATTATCCAAACTTATTATTTACACCAACATGTATGTTATATAATATTTTACTTCATTTTTTCTATAATTGCATTTGCATTTTTAGGCTAATTGCATATTTTTGCAATAATAGCCTATATTCATGTATAATTACATTATTTATGCGAAAATAGATTTTTATATTTTTATAATGTTAAGTTATTATTTTAAATCAATTTAGTGGACAAATAATATTTTTTGTTATTTATTAATTACTTTTATAAATTATTGTTTGATAAATTTTAGGTATTTAAATAACAGCCCAATTTTTAAACCAATTTCGGACCAAATGAATGGCCCAAACACTCAAATACCAAGCCCAATTACCCCATCCCAAAGACAAACGACCCATGTCTAATACCCGGTCGCGACTCGATTCTAAACTACCCGCCCGTCCAATTTTTGTCTCAGCCGTTGATCAACGACCATCGTCCACTCCCACTCTTAAATTAATCTAACCCACAACCCTACCCATTTCCCCTTAATCCGCTTCCCCTAAATGCTCAACTCTTATATTCTCTCTTTGGGAGAACCCTACCTCCCCCCCCCCAATCCCCTCTCCTAACCCCACTGATAATGGGATTCGACTACCATTCTCTTGCCATATTCGAATCCTTTTGGTACTGATTGCCCGTTTGTGGTATTACCTAGGTACTTGCCTAAACATGGCTAGCAATATCTCCGAAATGCGAACCAAAGTGGTTCGAATCTTTGATTTTGAGCACTATTGCGTCTACATACATTCAATACTATACTGTGTGAGTTCGATTTTGTTTGGATTCTACTGATATACTCTTTCCCTAAAAAAACTAGGGTTTACAAATTTTCTCTCTTAAATTGATTTCAAATCGATTTGCATTTTTCTTTTCCTTGTTTGTTGCTTAAATTATTATATTTCCTTATATGTTTGCTCGATTTTGACTGCTACATAAACCCCTACCCCATTCTCTTTTGGACATACCTTGAATCACAAAAATTTCCACTAAAAAGCGAAAGATCTTCACTCTGTTGTTCGCCTATTCTCTTGTTCTACTTTGGCTCTTGGCCGGCTGAAAGCCAAGCCCACAGGAATTCCTATTTTTTCGACCTTCCTTGAGTGTGAGCACTGCCCTGGGTTCCTCAAAACCCTTGAGAACTTGACGTATCTAAGGTCCTGGGTTATACTGCTTTGTTGACGTTCAACGTGATTATGTTCTTTTCTTGTTTGTCTACTTGTCAATCATTAACTGGCGAGTTCTTAGCCTTTGCAATATTCATTCTCTTATGTTCCTGATTAGCATATTCATGCCTCTGAAATTGCATAACCTAATGTGTTTCTAGACTATCTCTATGTGTAACTCTGCTTATGATATGAACCTCTCTAGCATTTGCTCATGCCTAAATTGTCAGTTCTAAAATGTATTTGTGTTTAACCTGAGCAATTTAGACTTTTTGAAGTTCGTTTAGCTTAATGTATTGGTACTTTGAGTGTTTACATTAGTTATATGACATCAGTTTATTTCCTGCATTGTCCTATATTTCTATAGTGATTGATTTGTATCTGTGATATGCTCCAATCCATGCTAAGACCCTCATTCTAGCTATGATTTGCTCTTATGATCATTTTATTCACTTAGTATATCCTTACCCTGCCTAACTCTATACTCCCTAGAAACTAGTTGGAACCTTTTAGAATAGCTTCTTAAATTGTGTCCCTATAACATTTGATTTTGTTTGCCTTATTGGTGTGAGTTACAGTGTTCAACCCCTGATGTTTAGCATAATTTGACCCTTAGGCTTGAACCTGTTTAAGTTAATGTTCTGTTGTTTGTCTTATTTGGCATAATCCCTTGCTTATTAATTTGGTAATCCCGGAAGCCATAATCCCCCTTGGTTTCTTACAAATGTTCCATGCCTCAATGTGCTAAGTGTGGACTTATGATATTAACCTGTCTCTTGAGTTTGCTTACCCTTTGTGTGATCACCTTTACAATGCCTGTTTCTAAAAATCCAAATGCATTTCTTCAAACTCTGCCATTTGACTACTATTTTCACTCTCATTGGTTGTTTACCCTATTCTGAACCTATAATTCTTGGTCGGCTGAAAGCTAAGACCACTAAAGTTTTCTCTATTAACCTCCCTAGTGTGAGCACTGCTCGGGGTCCATTTTGAGACCCTTGTGAACTCTGATATACTAGGACCTAAGGTTCTTTGGCCATTTTCCTTACTACTCAGTTCTGTCCCTCTTTCTGCCTATTGAACGTGCAAATTGACTTGTGTAAGTGATTGTTTTCTGGATCCTTTGATCAAACCATGGTTGTTGGGCTTGGTTCGAGTTCTCCTATGGTTTTTGAGCTATGTTGAGATCTGTGTGGAGAAAAAGCTCAGTTGAAGGCTTGTCAGTGCTGGGTATATTTTGGGCCTATCTTGGGCCTACTATTATTGCTTGTACTACTTTGTAATTTATTCATTATTGGGTCTGTAATAATTCTGTAATAATAATTGGGGTGATAGTGAAATTGGGAAATGAGTATCTCTTAATATTTTCATGAAAAAGGATAGAAAGCATGTTTATAGGATTTGTATGATCTATTTGCTATCCAACCTGTTATATGTGAATCTCTTTGTGCACTATTAGAAATCATGTCATTAGGGAATCACACACTCACATAATTACTATGTTGTCAATGCATAAGTATTCTATCTATTCTTTTATCTACTGTTATGTGTTGCTAGACAACATGCCTATAAGAAATAATTGCTAATGACTGCTCCTTATTCTGCTCAGTAGATATCATTCCATAGGATTTTAACTAATTAATTCTCTATTGCAATCTCATCGTCCATCTAGAAAGCATGCCTATAGGAGCTAATTGTATGAGAAACAGTTCCAATCGCCAAGCTTTAGAAATCATGCCTATAGGACATCACTACTCGCTTTTCAAATGCCATTTTATTATTCATCCACGTGATTATTAGGAAGCGTAATCATTTTGAGAACTTCTAATGAGTTTCACTGTTCCTTATTGTATAAATCACCTATAAATCATGCCTATAGATGTGTCCACTGATAATCTATAATAAGCCACTTAGCAGCATTTGCATTTACCAATTGGTAATTTGGAAATCATTAGGTCTAAAAATGGCTTGCCCATCTAAATCAGATCATCTAGAAACCATGTCTATAGAGTTTAACAACTGCAATCCCTTCAATTCTGAAAACTGCCTAATATGTAAAATCTATTTGCGTGCATTTGTTTGCCTAATTGCGAAGGCTAATGTAAGCCTTTAATTGGATTTAATTGCAATCCTATTTGTTTTGAATTGTCGCCTAGTTTTAACATTTTTGAGCAGCCTAAGTCAAGTCTAGAACCACCCAAAAATAGAGGTCCAAATGCCTCCTGGACCATAGGCATGTGACGGGTAGTGCACGCATAAGGCACAATTTAGAATCAACTAGTGCGCTTTAGGTAATAACTTAAAGATAGTAATCGGGTAGCAGGAGATGATAGTCTGTGCCCGCTGAATAATACGAGTAACACCCCATCTTGAGGGAGTTACGAAGTATTATTTAGGTTGCACGGGGTGATCCTTTAGGCTAAAAAACTTAGGACCCCCCATTTTATCCTTGAATCAAGTGTTTGTATTTACTCAAAGTCTTTGATAATCAAACTTCCCAAACTTCTTGTTTTCTCTATCATTGTTTATCTAACTAATTCATATAATTCAAGTTCGGCCGGGACCCACAGTTGTGGACCTTGAAATGTGCCTAACACCTTCTCTTCGAGGTAATTTTGAGTCCTTACCCGATCTTTGGTGATGCAAACTAGTCAAACCCAAGTCATGTGCAAATAGGTGCCCTAACGTACCTTAAAACCTGTTAGGTGGTGACTCTCCTATTTTAATACCCATTTAAAAGAGTTGTCACACGTCGAAGCCCGATTTCGCTAGAAAAAAGGGGCGCGACACCGAGAGTTCGAGTTTATGCATTACATCCCTTAATGGGTAAGTGGTTACGACACATATGGGGTGACATTGAAAGTACGGTTTCAGCTTCCTAGAGGCACTTAACAAAGCGAGCGCCAATATTTCTTGGTAAGGGTATCTAGTTTTGTCCTCATCTAAAGTCCTGCTAACATAGTAAATTGGAAATTGCGTACCTTTATCTTCCCGAACCAGGACTTTGCTTACCGCTATCTCCAATACTGCCAAGTATAGATACAACTTTTCGTCTGTCTTCAGCGTATGAAGCAGTGGTAGGCTTGATAGATATTTCTTGAGCTCCTCCAAGGCTCATTGGCACTCCGAGGTCCATGAGAAGTTATTCTTTTTCTTCAACAGTGAGAAGAACCGATGGCTCTTGTCGGATGACCTCGAAATAAATCGCCCCAAGGCGGCTATGCGTCTGGTTAACCTGCCTTCATATTGTTCACAATAGTGATATCTTCGATGGACTTGATCTTATCGGGGTTGATCTCGATTCCCCGGTTGGATACATTAATGTTTCGAATGACTTCAAAATAAATTGATCACATTGTTCACATTTATCCGGGTTTAGATTCATATTGTATTTCTTCAAAATGCTGAAGGTTTGTTGAAAATGTTTCAAATGGTCCTCTGCTCGCAAGGACTTAACCAATATATCATCAATGTAAATCTCCATTGATTTTCCTATTTGTTCTTCGAACATCCAATTTACTAGGCGTTGTTAAGTGGCGTCGACATTTTTTAGTCCAAATGGCATCACGTCATAGCAGTAGGTACCGTACTTGGTAATGAAGGAAGTTTTTTCCTGATCACCCTGGTCCATCTGAATTTGGTTATTCCCGAAATAAGTGTCGAGAAAACTGAGAATCTCATGGCCGTCCGTTGCATCGATCATGCGATCGATGTTAGGCAAAGGGAAAGAGTCCTTAGGACACACTTTATTCAAGTCTTTATAGTCCATACACATTCTTAATTTGTTCCCTTTTTTGGAGACTACTACTACGCTTGCCAACCACTTTGAGTATTTAACCTTCTGGATGGACCCTATTTTAAGGATTTTAGATACATCGTCCTTGATGAAAGCATTTTTGACCTCGGACCGGGGTCTCCTCTTCTACTTGACCGGGTGAAACTTCGGGTCCAAGCTTAGCCTGCGAGTAGTTATTTCTGGCGGGATCCCTGACATATCAAGGTGGGACCAAGCGAAAGAATCTTCATTAGCTATAAGAAATTGAATGTGTTTTTTCCTGAGCTCGGGATTCAACCCCGTGCCTAGGTATACCTTTCGATCCGGCAAGTGTTCGATCAGTACGACTTGCTCTAGTTCCTCGACCATTGATTTGGTAGCATCAGACTCGTCGGGGGTTATGAAAGACCTGGGAACCTCGTAGTCGTCGTCCTCATCCATCTCCTGCTTCTCTGGTTGGGACGGAGTCAGTGTCAGTAGTTACTATTTGGTTTCTCCCTTAGTGATCGGACACAGCTCCTTCAGTGTCGAAAGTGTGGATATCGGGACTACCTCGTCGACCGCGAACATTTATTTTGCGGCCGGTTGTTCTCCGTAAACTATTTTTATTCCTTACGGTATCGGGAACTTCAACACCTGGTGTAGAGTCGAGGGTACTGCCCTCATGTTGTGAATTCATGATCTCCTGAACAAAGCATTATACCTCATGTCCCCTTCGATCACATAGAACTTTGTTTTCTGAAAGGTCCTGGCGGTCTTCACCGGCAATGTTATCTCCCTTTTAGTGGTCTCAAATGCCATGTTGAACCCGTTCAGGACTTGGACCGCAGGCATGATCTGATCTTGTAAGCCAAGCTGTTCCACGACCCTCGATCTGATGCTGTTGGCCGAGCTACCTAGATCAATTAACACACGCTTAACTCGAGATTTATTCATAAGCACTGATATTACCAGTACATCGTTGTGGGGATGCATGATGCCCTCAGTGTCTACGACCAACACATAATCCAAAGTCCGTTTTTACTTGTGATAGATACTTTAGTGCGCTTCGGCATCGGCCCCCGGGGAATGTCGACCCCACTGATGATCATGTTAATGACGTGTTGAGGTTCCTCCTGTTCGATCTGCTTACCAGAATCTTTATTCCTAAAGTGGTTCTTGGCTCGATAGCTTAGGAACTCTCAAAGATGCCTGTTATTGAATAGTCGGGCTAACTTCTCTCTTAATTATCGGCAATCTTCTGTCCTGTGACCGTGAGTGCCACGATATTTGCACATTAAGTTAGGCGCCCTTTGGGATGGATCGGACTGTAGGGGTCGAGGCCATTTGGTGTCTTTGATACGCCCAATGGCGGTGGAGGCGATGTTACAATTATACTCCGATAGCCTTGGTGGTTCCTTCGGCCCGATGGGCCTGTCGAAACTATTTTTGCTCATGATTCACCAGTTGTTTTGACCTCGATCACTTCTTCTTTCACTTTGCACGAGATTTTTCCCAGATCCACTAACCCTTCGGTCTCCATTGTATGGCTGGTATCGATCCCTGTTCGTTCTTGGTTCACGATCAACGTCTCTCGTGACTTTGTCAACCATTCTGACGTGATAAACGGACTCGGAAGGGGCCCAGAGTTGATCGTCTTCGACCCTAATTTTTGATTAATACCGATTATGCACGTTGGCCCAAGTAACGGTCGGGTACTCCACCAAATTTTGTTTTAACTGTTGTGAAGCCAACGAGCTCCGAGCATTGAGTCCCTGGGTGATGAACGACCCAATCGTCTGTGACCGGAGGCAAGTCCATCCGTTCCATTTGAAACCGGGAAATGAATTCCTTAAGCATCTCATTATCCCTCTACTTCACTTTGAAAAGGTCTAACTTCCTGGTCTCGACCTTGATAGCCCCGACGTGTGCTTTTACGAAGGAATCTGCAAGCATAGCAAATGAGTCTATAGAATTAGGAGGTAGGTTGTGATACCATATCATAGCTCCCTTGGACAAAGTTTCCCCGAACGTTTTCAACAGGAAAGACTTGATCTTGTCATCCTCCAAGTCATTCCCTTTGATAGCGCATGTGTAGGAAGTCACATGCTCATTTGGGTTAGTCGTTCCGTTATACTTAGGAATCTCGGGCATGCAAAACTTCTTTGGGATCAGTTTCGGTGCTGTGCTCGGAGGAAAGGGTTTTTGAATAAACTTCTTGGGATCCAAGCCCTTCAATATCGGAGGTGCTCTTGGGATTTGGTCGACCCTGAAATTTGTAGGTTTTCACCTTTTTGTCATTGGCTTCGATTTTCATCTCCACTGATTTTATCCGTTTTGTAAGTTTCTCAAGCATTTTTATGATTTCGGTCTTAGTCCCCGATTCATTTTCATTTGGTCTCTCCGTTATTGGTTCATTTTTGCGGGTAGCTTCCCGGGATGGCTCGAACTCAACCTTGCTCGGCGCTCGGCTTTGGTTCTGCAACTGGCTATCGCTGCCTGTTGAGCCTGTAGCATTTCGAAGATCACCCGCAAAGATCCCATTGTTTTCACCGTTGTGCGTATTCTGGGCAATTGATCGGACTTCCCTACGTACGCTGTTCTCGGGATCAGTAGGTAGATTTGTATTGATGGCCACATGCGAACTAGCGTCGATAGGGTCTGCGACCAAAACTCCACTGAGATCGACTGGGGGAACCTCGTTACCGGGTGCTACATTGTTGTTCTCTCCATGGTGGATGGACTGCGCATCCATGTTTAGAGGGGCAGACTGGGGGTTTGACATTTCGATTTCAAACTCGAATCAATGACACTCCAAAGAACAAGTGTAAAATAGGGTGTGTTACGGGAATTTGTATCAAATTGCCGCTATTACCCTTAGCCCCACGGTGGGTGCCAAACTATTTACCCTCAAAAATCGGATAACAATTAAATTTGTAGGTGATTTTAAGGATACACGGATTAATTTGATGTAAAGCGATAAATTAAGTTGCTATTGAATAAAAAAATACAAATAAATTCAAACCACAGAGTTGGATAGTTTCAGCCTTAACGAAATAGCTTCTTTCATCCCTGCCAACTCCTACAAGCTTGTCACAATATGTTCTCAAGTGCACCTTCGGATTACCAGTTTTGTCGAACATTTCGAACTTAGGAGGTTTGTAACCCTCTGGAAGTTCTATATCTGGCTGAATACACAAATCTTCATAATTCAAACCCTCAATGCCTTTGCCCCCTTCGACACTTTGAACTCTATCAGTAAGTTTCTTGAGTTCCTCCGCCATGTTCTTGATGAGCAGGTCCTTCTCGGCGGATTCGAGTATGTATAGGGTCTGTTCTGGGGTGTGGGGTAAGGTTTCCACATATATGGGATAACTTTGGTGGACTCCGGGAATCTGGGCATAATGGTGGTCATTGGTTGAGTTTTGTAGGTCAGGAGTAGGTTGTGGTGCATTCTGAGGGGTTGAGGAGTAGGTATCGGTGGAGGGCTGTGGTTCTTAAGAGGTGTGGCGTATTGATGTGGTGCGGGAGGATTTGGCGAATTTTGTGTGTTTTGGGGAGGTACCGGGTTTTGGGCGTTTGTGTTTTGTTGGTTAAGGTCGGGGACGTTTAGGGTGAGGGAAAGGTTTTCCATGTTCCGGACCTGCTCAAGTTCCCCTTGTAGCTCCAATATTTTATGTTCCAAATGTAGGACCAATTCGTTCTGTGCTAGAGTACTCCAACCGTCTGAGGTTTCAACGTTCTCTGCATTATCCTTTCTGATACCGCTTAAATCTTCCATTTTTTCTTTCCCTTTGCTTTTGCCTTTAGGATCACTTGGTGGAGGAGGAGGTGGAAGACCTCTTGATCTAGTATGATATGCGGATGATGCCAGTATGCACGAACCAACCTTTGGGGAATGGGAATAAACAAAAGAAAAGAAAAACCAAAAAGGTAACCAAGTCAGTAAGAGTTATTAAGAGGATATTTGCAGTTTATAAATTTGTGTCCTAATTTTGGGGAACTCATTGTGCCCAAATTAGGCCTAAGCGACATATAGATTCGGAGAAAATTGATGCCAATAATTGCGTTATTTTATTAATGTGATAAATGAACCAAATCTCTACTAAAACGACAATAATTATAAAGAGTTACTAATGGCATTTGCCTTATTACAATCAAAGTCTAAAACGAGTCTAGAAAGCAAATAAGACATTATTCCTAATCTATTTGGTCCCAGAGGTACCTTCTCCATGATTGGCCTTCTTAGTTCTATCAATTAGGTTCCCCAGGTCACGCATGTCCAACAACAGATAAGCCCTTGCTAGATGCCCCCCTTCGTTGCCCTCTGTATTCTGATAGTCTGAGATCATTTTCCTCATTTTTCCCTTAAGCTCCATCAACCCCTGCTCCAAATATTCCAACCTCTCTATTGATTTAGTAGCGATTCCTTTCCACTCATTGATTGCTTCCATGTCCACTTTATGTTGTTCCAAATGCCTGGCTTCAGACTCGAAAACCCTTTTGCGCAACATCCTATATTTGACTTGTGCTTCAGCAGCGTCGTCTATGACCCTATTCTTCAGATTAATCCCTGGATTGACATCTCCCGCTATATCATCTACCAACCATAATGGATAGAAGTATACATGGCCGGCGTGACACCGATCTGGCTCGATGGTATCTTTCTCCAAAATGATCTTTTGATGCCACATATGTTGTACCTCGAACTTGAATGGAATGGTGTTCCCCTTGAAGTCTGCTTTGTATTGGACCATGTTGGAAACCTGGGGTATAACCTGCTTTCTCCCAGCTTGCCTCATAACCCTTATAGGAGCATAAGGATAGATTCCTCTCAACCCGATTAGCTCTATATGAGGAGTCTCTCTTGACCTGATGATGAACTCACTGCTAGGGAACCATTCGAACATCCAATGCACTCTTTCATCAGTCAAATTGCTGAAGAAACGTACCCAGCTCATAGCATTTCCCGGTTGCGCAAACCTGTTTGGGATAAAAGTCATTCTCTTCGGATGATGATAAGTTATGTGGTCATTTCATGGTCGTCGCAAAAGTTCTTGACGGTATTCACCTCTCTGAAAGTGTTCTAACAACCATACCTGCAATAACAGATTGCAACCCTCGAAGTGCCCATACACTTTTTGCAACGGTCTAAAGCCCGGTACATCTTCGCCAAGATCATGGAGACAATGGTGTAAGTTTTCCCCTCAATTCCCTCCATTAAAGTCCTAGCGACCATAGCTAGGTAAGTGTGGATCCTTTCTCCCTTCATCAGAAATATCAGCATTCCCAGAAACAGACAATAAATATGAAAACCCGACGGTGTGTCCAACCCAAAGAAGTAATCGCAAGTTCATCATGGTAAAGGCGATATGACTTGTTGTGCCCATAACGCTCATAAAAGAACTCAAATGGTATATAAGACTTCTTCAGGAAGAGTAACTCATCATTTTTCTTGAAACCTATTATTTTCAAGAAACCTCGGGAAGTACGGCGAAGCCTCCTATTTCCTCTAAAAGAGGAGTCATTTTTATGTCGCCAAAACGGAAGACGGCTCTCTTCTCATCCCAAAACATGGTGGCGGCCTCAATTAATTCATTGTTTGGCTGAGTGTCTAATAAAGAGGGTAAATTCCTGAGGACTCTTTTACAATATTTTTGTCACTTGGTGAGAGATTTTTCCACCAATCCAGCAGCAAAGGTGGGATATTTTGAACCATGCTGAACCTGGGGACTTCGTGCCACATTTCTGCAAAACAAATAAAGTTAGCCCTTTTCCCCCTCCGGATTTGACTATTTACACATTAATGATCGGCATACGGACATGTTTGCTCCAAATAATGCACATATCGTGATGGTATCCATTGGGATTTCGAAAATTTCGGCGGACTTTGGACAAGGCTTGCCTTAGCGGGTTATCACGTGGAGAGCGTTCTAACCCATACTAGGTTTGGACATGATACATGCACAGTTAATATTAGAGTGGGGTTTCTAGAAGAGTCTAGACCGGTACCCTCAAGCGGACAACTTGAGAGGGAAAGGCATAGAACCGTCGACTCCACCGCTGATCGACTAGTTTTATCGTAAATAAGCCTTTCCAAATTTAAAGGGTAATTTCGGAAGAGCGCAGATACTCATCAAGCGCTGCTATGATATTAATTGGGCACGAGTAGAATATGATGTGGAGCATGCTTTATGCAAAGATAAACAACACGTTGTCAAATATTTTGCATGATGAAAACAGTAAATGCAGTATTAAAATGAAACGTAAAGACGTGAAAAGAAAGGAAAACAAGAAAAAGTTAGTTCGCGCAATGTAGAAGTTGTAATAAAGTAAGCGAGGGAGTAAGGTGGGGAGAAACATGGTGTAGCAATTTAGAAGGCGACTTGGAGCAAACAAGTACGACTAAAAAAGGAACACGCATGTTAGAGCCAATTTGAGAAAAAAAGGGAAAATAAGGAAAGGGATTTCCATATTAATACGAATTCAAATATAGGGAGAATAAGGGAAAGGGTGTGCATGCAGCAATAAAAAGGGAAACAGGCGCGGGATATTAATGTAGCAGCAAAATAATAAAAGAACAAGGAAACACGTTTATCAGAGAAAACTAATTCATATAAACCAAGTTTGCTATGGTAAGAGCCTAAATGTCCCCAGCAGAGTCGTCATGTTGTCGCGCCCCTTTTTCTCGCGAAATCGGGCTTCGACGTGTTACAACTCTTTTAAATGGGTATTAAAATAGGAGAGTCGCCACCTAACGGTTTTTAAGGTGTGTTAGGGTACCTATTTGCATATGACTCGGGTTTGACTAGTTTGCATCACCAAAGATCGGGTAAGGGCTCGAAATTACCTCGAAGAGAAGGTGTTAGGCACTCTTCGAGGTCCACAACTGTGGGTCCCGGCCGAACTTAAATTATATGAATTATTCAGATAAACAAAAATAGAGAAAACAAGAAGTTTGGGAAGTTTGATTATCAAAGACTTTGAGTAAATATAAACACTTGATTCAAGGATAATATGGGGGGTCCTAAGTCTTTTAGCCTAAAGGATCACCCCGTGCAACATAAATAATACTTCGTAACTCCCTCAAGATGGAGTGTTCTCGTATTATTCAGCGGGCACAGACTATTATCTCCTACTACCCGATTACTATCTTTAAGTTATTACCTAAGGCGCACTAGTTGATTCTAAATCGTGCCTTATGCGTGCACTACCTGTCCCATGCCTATGGTCCAGGAGGTATTTGGACCTCTATTTTTGGGTGGCTCTAGACTTGACTTAGGCTGCTCAAAAATGTTAAAACTAGGCGATAATTCAAAACAAATAGGACTGCAATTAGATCCAATTAAAGGCTCACATTAGCCTCCACAATTAGGCAAACACATGCACGCAAACAGATTTTACATATTAGGCAGTTTCCAAAATTGAAGGGATTGCAATTGTTAAACTCTATAGGCATGGTTTCTAGATGATCTGATTCAGATGCGCAAGCCATTTTTAGACCTAATGATTTCCAAATTATCAATTGGTAAATGCCAGATACTGCTAAGTGGCTTATTACAGATTATCAGTGGACACATCTATAGGCATGATTTCTAGGTGATTTATACAATAATGAACAGTGAAACTCATTAGAAGTGCTCAAAATGATTACGAATCGCGTGGATGAACAATAAAATAGCGTTTGAAAAGCGAGTAGTGATGTCCTATAGGCATGATTTCTAAAGCTTGGCGATTGGAACTGATTCTCATACAATTAGCTCCTATAGGCATACTTTCTAGATGGACGATGAGATTGCAATAGCAAATTAATTAGTTAAAATCTGATGGGCATGATATCTACTAAGCAGATTAAGGAGCAGTCATTCACAATTATTTCCTATAGGCATGCTGTCTAGCAACACATAGCAGTAGACACAAGAATAGATAGAATACTTATGCATTGACAACATGGTAATTATGTGAGTGTGTGATTCCCTAGTGACATGATTTCTAATAGTGCACAAAGAGATTCACATATAGCAGGTCGGATAGCAAATAAATCACACAAATCCTATAAACATGCTTTCTACCCCTTTTCATGCAAATATTAAGAGATACCCATTTCCCAATTTCACTATCACCCCAATTGTTATTACATAACTATTACAGGCCCAATAATGAATAAATTACAAAGTAGTACAAGCAATAACAGTAGGCCCAAGACAGGCCTTAACATAGCCCAAAAACCATAGGAGAACTCGAACCAAGCCCAACAGCCATGGTTTGATCAAAAGATCCAGAAAACAATCACTTACACAAGTCAATTTGCACGTTCAATAGGCAGAAAGAGGGACAGAAATTAGTAGTAAGGAAAATGGCCAAAGAACCTCAGGCCCTAGTGTGTCAGAGTTCACAAAGGTCTCAAAATGGACCTCGAGCAGTGCTCACACTAGGGAGGTTAATAGAGAAAGCTTTAGTGGCCTTGGCTTTCATCCAGCGAAGAATTATAGGTTCAGAATAGGGTAAACAACCAATGAGAGTGAAAATAGTAGTCAAATGGAAGAGTTTGAAGAAATGCATTTGGATTTTTAGAAACATGCATTGTAAAGGTGATCGCACAATGAACATACTAACACAGATGGTAAGCAAACTCAAGAGACAGGTTAATATCATAAGTCCACACTTAGCACATTGAGGCAAGCAACATTTGTAAGAAAGCAAGGGGGATTATGGCTTCCGAGATTGCGAAATTAATAAGCAAGGGATTATGCCAAATAAGACAAACAACAGAACATTAACTTAAACAGGTTCAAGCCTAAGGGTCAAATTATGCTAAACACCAGGGGTTGAACAGTGCAACTCACACCAATAAGGCAAACAGAATCAAATGTTATAGGGAACACAAGTTAAGAAGCTATTCTAAAAGGTTCCAACTAGTTGCTAGGGAGTACAGAGTTAGGCAGGGTAAGGACATACTAAGTGAATAAAACGATCATAGGAGCAAATCATAGCTAGAATGAGGGTCTTAGCATGGATTGGGGCATATCACAGATAAAAATCAATTACTATAGAAATCCAGGACAAGGCAGGAAACAAACTGATGTCATATAACCAATGTAAACACTCAAAGTACCAATACATTAAGCTAAACGAACTTCAAAAAGTCTAAATTGCTCAAGTTAAATGCAAATACATTTTAGAACTGACAATTTAGGCATAAGAAAATGCTAGAGAGGTTCATATCATAAGCAGAGTTACACATAGAGATAGTCTAGAAACACATTAGGTTATGCAATTTCAGAGGCATGAATATGATAATCAGGAACATAAGAGAATGAATATTGCAAAGGCTAAGAACTCGCCAGTTAATGATTGACAAGTAGACAAACAAGAAAAGAACAGAATCACGTTGAACGTCAACAAAGCAGTATAACCCAGGACCTTAGATGCGTCAAGTTCCCAAGGTCTTCGAGGAACCCAGGGCAGTGCTCACACCCAAGGAAGGTCAAAAACATAGTAATTCTGGTGGCCTTGGCTTTCAACCAGCCAAGAAAAAAAGTAGAACAAGAGAATAAGCGAACAACAGAGTGAAGATCTTTAGCTTTTTAGTGGAAATATTTGTGATTCAAGGTCTGTCCAAAAGGGAATGGGGGAGGGGTTTATATAGCAGTCAAAATATCAATTTAAGAGAGAAAATCTGTAAACCCTAGTTTTTAGGGAAAGTGTAAATCAGCAGAATCCAAACAAAATCGAACTCACACAGTATAGTATTGAACGTATGTAGACGAAATAGTGCTTAAAATCAAAGATTCGAACCACTTTGGTTCAAATTTCGGAAACTATTGCTTCCCATGTTTAGGCAAGCACCTAGGTAATACCACAAACGGACAATGAGTATCAAAAGGATTCGAATATGGCAAGAGAATGGTAGTCGAATCCCATTATCAGTGGGATTCAGATAGGGGATTAAGGGGGTGCTAGGGTTCTCCAGTAGAGAGAATAGGAGAGCAGAGTGTTTATGGGCGGCGGATTAAGGGGGAAATGTGTAGGGTTCTGGGTTAGGTTAATTTAAGTGGGGGAGTGGACGATGGTCGTTGATCTCTCAAGATCAACGACTGAGATAAAAAATTGGACTGGCGGGTCGTTTAGAAGCGGGTCGCGACCGGGTATTAGACATGGGTCGTTTGGCTTTGGGCTAGGTATTTGAGTGTTTGGGCCATTCATTTGGTCCGAAATTGATTTAAAATTGGGTTGTTGTTTAAATACCCAAAATGTATCAAAACATAATTTGTAAAAGTAATTAATAAATAACAAAAAATATTATTTGTGCACTAAAATGATTGAAAATTATAACTTAACATTATAAAAATATAAAAATTTATTTTGGCACAAATAATGTAATTATACATGAATATAGGTTGTTATTGCAAATATGTGCAATTAGCCTAAAAATGCAAATGCAATTATAGACAAAATAAAGTAAAATATTATAAAACATACATGTTGGTGTAAATAATAAGTTTGGATGATTGAGTCATCACAAAATAATTTAAAGGATAATTATTAAAAATTTATATAATAAAATTGTAGAAACATATTGATTTAGAGCTTTAAACATTATGGAAAATTATAGAAAATGCTTGTATAAGTTTATAAACTAAATGATGATGAAAGTATGCCATTGTGAAAGTATATATGCATTTTTAAAAAATATGAGGGAAAATTTGGGTATCAACACTCGAGACGGTTGGCCAAACAAGCCGTAGAGATCAGCGGGTACGATATCGAATATCGGCCTCTGAACCCTATTAAATCTCAAATTTTGGCAGACTTTGTAGCCGACTTTAAGCCGGCCCTAATACCTGAGGTCGAGAAAGAGTTGTTGTTAAGCTCGGGGACTTCTTCGGGAATCTGGAACCTCTTTACGGACGGCTCCTCGAACACAAAGGGGTCCGGATTTGGAATTGTATTGAAACCACCCACAGGTAATTTAGTTAGACAATCTATTAGGACTGTAAAATTAACAATGAGGCCGAGTATTAGGCCATGATTGCAGGTCTCGAACTGGCCAAAAGCTTGGGGGCAGAGGTGATCGAAGCTAAGTGAGACTCCCTTCTTGTGGTGAACCAAGTTAATGGGACGTTCGAAGCCAAAGAGGAACAAATGCAAAGATACCTAGATAAACTGTAGATAACGCTACATCAGTTCAAGGAGTGGACTCTACAACATGTACCTCGGGATCAAAACAGTGACGTTGATGCCCTTGCTAACGTGGGATCGTCGGTCGATGACGATGAGTTCAACTCGGGGGCGGTCGTACAACTCATGAGATTGGTGGTGGAAAAAGGTCACGCCGAAATAAACTCAACAAGCCTAACTTGGGACTGGAGAAATAAATATATAGAATATCTGAAGACCAGAAAACTGCCTTCAGACCCTAAGGAATCGAGGACTCTGCGTACGAAGGTGGCCCGGTTCAGCCTGTCCGAAGATGGTACATTGTTCCGGAGAATGTTCTGTGTCCAACTCATAATATGTTTAGGACACAGAGACACCGAGTATTTTATGAGGGAAATCCACGAAGGCACCTATGGGAATCATTCGGGTGTCGAATCATTAGTTCATAAAAGAATCAGAGCCGGCTACTATTGGATCGACATGGAAAAGGACGCGAAGGAGTTCGTACGAAAATGCGACGGATGTCAAAGGCATGCTCTAATGATTCATCAGCCCGGGGAGCTGCTACATTCGGTCTTGTCGCCCTGGCCATTCATGAAATGGGGGATGGACATCATCGGCCCCTTCCCTGGGCACCCGGTAAGGCTCATTTTATATTTTTTATGACTGACTATTTTTCTAAGTGGGTGGAAGTCCAGGAGTTTGAAAAAGTCAGGGAGAAGGAAGTCATTGATTTTATCTGGGATCATATAATATGCCGGTTCAGAATGTCGGCGGAGATCGTGTGTGACAATGGGAAGCAATTCATCGGCAACAAAGTAAGAAAGTTTCTCGAAGATCATAAGATCAAAAGAATCCTGTCGACACCCTATCACCCCAGTGGGAACGGGAAGCGGAGTCCACGAACAAAACCATACTCCAAATCCGGGGCCTCCCCGTTCTCATTGTTTAACGTCGCCGAAGTTCTAATATCGCTCGAATTTGGAGAACCGAGTCTCAAGTTCCAGCATGCAACCAAAGAATCAAACAATGAGACCATGAATACCCTAGAACTGTTAGATGAAAGGCGCAAAGCTTCCCTCATCCGAATGGCCGCCCAAAAATAATGGATCGAGAGGTATTATAATCGAATATCCAACCTTCAACACTTCAATGTCGGGGACTTAGTGTTGAGGAACGTCACATTAAATACCCAGAACCCGAATGAAGGGAAGCTGGGGCCGAACTGGGAAGGTCCGTATCAAATTATCGAGATCACCGAAAAGGAGTCGTACAAACTCAAAGCAATGAACGGTGAGCGACTACCGAACAACTGGAATATAACTCACTTGAAACGATGTTACTGCTGAGGTACGACCCCGTTTACTGCTTTTATTTATTTACATTTTGGACTAACACCTGCAGGTAACGGTCAAAGTACGATACAATATTTAAGGCCTGAAAGCACGCGTTGCACTATTGTTTTCTTGAATCGGTTTTGTACCAAATGGGTTTTCCGGCAAGGTTTTTAACAAGGCAACAACAGATCGTGCTAACTTAGAATCGAAGATCCGTTGTCAACAGTATCCGAGGCTTCTCTATGATTGACCTCGAACACTGGGGGGCATCACCCTCAGATAACGATTATGGCAAGGAAAGAAACTTTGTGCTCGAATAGTTTAGGCTCGGTCGATAGGATTTACTGTAAGGTCCAAACGGTCGAATGAACCATGCCCACATAGACCGTCCGAGCCTGGACACAAAGCTTGAACATATGTGTAACTTTGTATATTACGCACAAAATTGAAAGGAATTTTCTACCTTGCGGATAAATATTTTGCCCTTTGAAATTTATTTTTCTTTCTTACATTTGATCCCCTAAAGACATCAAGACCAAGGGCTACCTCACTCGGGGATTGCCGCCCAAGGCAGATTCGGATAGCCCGGGATATTTAAGCTCGGGGGCACAAAGCTTATTTGGCAGTGCCTGAATTTTAAAGGCTACGGCCACCCCGATTCGGAAACGGTTATCGCAGTTAAGACCGGATGACTCGGGGTAATGAGCCCACTAGAAAGCACCCGAACTAGAGAGGCTACAACTGTCTTAAAATGGCTTGGAGACATCCAAGACCCGTGACAAAAACAAAAGGGCCTTCAAAATTTCTAAACCGGTTCAAAAGGCTACCCTCGACGAATTGTAATCTAAAATATTTTAAGTACTTTGGGGAAAGCTTCCAGTCATACTGAGTCCCTACGAATTTTAAATAAAATAATATCGAAAGCAAGGCATGTTCGAACCTCCGAACAAGACCTAATTACTACGTGCTAAGGAATTAGATATCTTTACAATCCCAAGGAAAAAAGTGAAACGAGCTTAAAAACGGTCGAAGGGAAAAAAAGCCTTATATATATATATATATATATGAAAATATCTTTACAAAGGCCAAATGGCCTTGGCAAAAAAAAGAGTACAAAAGTGGGAAAATAAGAAAAACTCTAGAAGGCACTTAAACGACTTGGTCTCCACAGGAGCCCACCTCATCGCCAAGACCATCGGAGTCTTCTCCGCCCCCGAATCTGTCCAAACCCTCAGAGTCTTCTTCGTCCTCGAGATACGCCAACTTCTTGGCCTCAGCTTCGAGCGCCTTAGCATTTCTGACCTTGGCCGACAAATCAAAACCCCGAGCATAAACTTCTTCGAGGGCCTGCCTTCGGGACTGCCACTTCAGATACTCGACGATATCTTTCAGGAGGCCTTGGGTTGTCTCGGCATCGACTTTATACTAGGCTACCATCTCGTTGGCATCGGCTTTGGTTACTTCAGCCACCGAATTGGCCGCCTTAAGCTCCTTGGCGAGGGTCTCTAGATCAGAAATGACCGAGTTGAGCTGAGACTGGAGCTCCTCAATCTTTTGGGACCGTGCCTCAGCCTTCTCCCTCGTCGCTCGAAGCTGGACCTCCACCGAGGTCAACTGCGCCCGGCCAGTCTCCTCTTTTGAGGCCAGTCGATCCATCTTTCCACTCCACTCTTCGGCCTTGACCTTAACTGCATCCATCTCGTCTTGGAGTTGGTCGATCCTATCGATCTTCTGTTAAACCTGCGGGTTCCGACCATTAGATACCGTGTCTTGCTTATCATCACTAACTTCAAAAGACTATACTTGTTCAACCAGGTCGGCGTGTTCTTTCCGAGTCGTTTCTAACTCATCTTGAAGGCTCTTAGCCTCTCCTTCATGCTGCTCACTGAGAAGTTTGTATGTGTCTCTCTTCTCAGTAAGCTCTCTAATTTCATCTTCGAGTTGGTTTAGCTCGTCCCGATACCGGAGGAAAGTTTCATGGTGAAGCATCGAGGCCTACAAATACGAAGGAAAATGTCAGGATTATCAATGAATTAATTCAAGTATAAAAGGGGAAAATGAAATCACCGAGAGTTATCTAAAGTTACTCGGTTCAGCGCCTGTTGTGCTTCATTGAACAGGCAGGGCGCGTCAACCTCATTCATTTTGGCCTGGTCTTCTTCGGTCACCAAGCACCGGAGGTAACTGGCCACCCCTATGGGGGCAGAAAGAACCCGGCCATCCTCCAAAACGGTAATGACAATGGAACACTTTCGATCAGGATCCACACTCGGGGCATGGAATCGGTTGACCAATTTCGGGCTCGAGTTAGGCCCGCCTTCCCCTGAATTCGGACTTTTCCTCAGTACCTCTATGTCACCCAATCCGGTGACGTCTTCTATGGCGGTGGAATCCATGCCATCAAAAATGCAGCGGAAGGGGTCATTCGCTCTGTGGGCACCCTCGTTGGGGCGTTCTTTCCCCGGCTGGGCCTCGTTGTACATGAACTCAATGAATGAAGGCGACTCGATGATTTCTATCACACTAAGTACCTCCTTCGGGGCACTGCCCACTTCCCGAGAAGCCTCGGCCCGGGTCTCCTCATCAACCTCTCTTGCTTGAGGTAGATCTGCCTCACAGATCTCTAGTTCGGGGACCCCCTACTTTTCAAGCTGTGACGGCTCGCAGGACACTAGAACAAAAGATTCTTCTTCTTCGGATTCATCCCTCAGCCGATAGAGCGAATCCGAAGATGATGCTCGGGCATTAGTTTTTTCTTTTGACTTGCGCACCAGCCTTCTCCTTGTTTTCTTTTTATCCGAGCTCGGGGAACTCAGATTTCTCTTTCTTTTCTTCTCTTCGGTTTGTCTTGGAGCAGGGGACTCGATATGTAAGTCCTCACCACCAGCTGGACCTCAACTCGACATTCTTAGATAAACCTGCAAAAAGAAGTAAAGGGGGTAAAGGTTTATTGCTAAAAGAGGAATCTTAATACTACCTACTCGGGAAAGAAGTCTCACGATGGGAACAGGCCTCCCAACGGCCCTTCGAGAGCTTGCGCCACGAACGCTCGGAATAGGGCATCTGTGATATGATACCCTCGACCCACTCTTTGAGTCGAGGGACAATGTTTGGGACCCAAGTGATGGTTGCACCACCACATAGCACTGATAAGAAAAAAGAGAAGTAAGTATAAAATCAACATTCGAAAGTAAATCATACTTACGGGAGGTATTCCATTTCTCGGGAAATGGCCTGCACTCAGCTGGGATTAAGTTTGAAGTCCTCACTTGGACAAAAGGGCATTTCCAGCCCCGATCCTGATCCTCATCAATACTTGAGAACGAGGCTTTACTGGCCCGACGTATAAGCTTTATCAGCCTCTCCCCCCCGGAAGATTCGGGGACTGTATAAGCGAAGAAGATGATCGATGGTGAACGAGCACCCATCGATTTTGTTCATAAAGAACCGGAGGAGGATCATGACCCTCCAGAGTGATGGGTGAATCTGGCCAAGGCACACGATGTACCTTCTGTAGAAATCCAAAATGACTGGATCCACCGGGCCCAATATAAAGGGATAAGTGTAAACACTTAGGTATCCCTCAACATGGGCGGTAATGGATTCATCGGGGTCGGGGACCACTATGTCCTTATTGTCCCAGTTGCAGTCTTTTCGGACCGTAGGGAGGATCTCTTCGGTGATAGAGCAGATGTATCTCGAGACCTCCTCACACCGGCCTTGTATGGATGAAGGCTTTTCGACCTTGAAATCGACGTTGATCGAACATCCCCCAGGGATGAACATTTTCAAAGGGGGTTCAGGTACTGGTTCATCGACGGCAGTGCATGAAACGATCTCCTCGACCTCAGTAGCCGGCCGCGAAGTAGAAGGAGTTTATTTCTAGGGAACGGTTTTGGAAGTCTTTGCCATTTCTTTTAAAAAATGGAGGAAAGTCTGAGAAAATTGGAGAAAGAAAAGAAGAGCGAAGGATTAGACTTGTTGGCTTGAGATGAAGATGTGTAAAAATTCTTGCAAAGGACCTCGAATAATCGAAGTAAAAGTGCTAAAGAGTATTGAAATCTTAAAGGTACAAGGGTAGAAGGTTTGGATGTAAAGTTAAAATGAACAAAAGAGGGGGTATTTATAGTAGTTCAGCGGCGCTTCGCATCTAGAGACGGTCGACCGGCGGCTGACATACATTTAATGCCATTAAGTCTTGACTGACGAGCCGTTTCGGTTGTTTTGTCATTTTCTGTCACGGTGTATCGAATTAAGAATCGAAAGCTCATGTCGTTTCTCATCATTTACTCTCCAAAGAATGAGGGGACTATCTGTATACGGGTAAAATCGAGTTCATGGTGCATCCTAGCCTCCGACACAATAAGCCAGACTCGAGATATGGCAATAAGGGACCGAAATCGAGCCAAAGTCCCACCGGGCTAGAACCCGGGGGCACGACGCCTGCCTTCGAGAATATCAAGGCCATGATCCCAGAATCGGTCCTAGCCTCGAACAACTTCAAAAAATATTGTCAGACAATCCAGCATAGCCAACGGAAGGCCGAAATAACCGTGACCGGCCGAATATTACGGTGGGAATCTCAGCACGTATCGAAAAGGAACCGGCAATCAGCGAATCAGAAGATGTTTTACCTTTTATAGAGTTGTACCTAAAATAGGACTCCCCTACTATATAAATGGGGTCTAATAATTCATTTGGCACATTGTAACATGCACTCAAAAGTAATTATATTATTATTTTCTTTGTCTCCATCTCTTGTTCTTTTTCGTCTATACCAGCCGCAGTGATCTCGGTTCGAGAGTGGCTATTTCGTTAAGGTTGAAACTATCCAACTTGTGTGGTTTGAATTTATTTGTCTTTGTTTATTCAATAGCAACTTAATTTATCGCTTTGTATCAAATTAATCCGTGTATCCTTAAAATCACCTATAAATTTAACTGTTATCCGATTTTGAGGGTAAACAAAATTAATGATACAAAAAGATATGATTAGCTAGTAACTTTTTTGAGTAAATTAAATTCGAAGTGAATTAAGTGGTACTTTGAAAAATGAAATAAAAAGAAAAACGAATTATACCAAATATGAAGGGAAAGAAATACACAAGACAATTATCAAAAAGAGTTGTACAAATAAAAAGATAAATGATTAAACTATTCAAGAAAATTTGAAGGCAACAAAGAACAAAACTTGTGTTGAGAATCCATTGGGTAAAACAGCAGGAAAAAAGGTAGTGAGAAGATGAAGAAAAAAGAGACTTGTCTTTAACAAGAAGACTTAAAGCAGATGCAGAGAGCTAAAAGAAATATTCTGTAGGAGAGATTATTTAATTAATTGAAAGTGTCTCCCTTTTATAGGCTTACAAGCTCATAAAGATAATATATATCTATAACGCTTATTTGACTAAAACTGGGAAATGACAAGAAAAAAAGCAACCAAATTAGAAAAAAAAGCAACCAAATTAGAAAAAAGTCTTTGTCAACTACAGTAAAAGATTTATTCAACTCACAGTAAATAGCTTAATCCAGCCAATAAACTTAAAACGAGTTTTTGAATCAATTCCCAACACTCCCCCTTGATTCAAAATCATATACACCAAGGCATAACATAAAGTAATTGTGCTTTTCCAGAGAAAGTGCTTTAATAAGAATGTTTGATGCTTGCTCTTCAGCGCTGCAGTGCTTCAACTCAATCAGCCATTTTGCAACTAGTTCACGAATGAAATGGTGTCGAGTGTCTATGTGCTTCGACCTTCCATGAAATACAGGATTTTTGGTCATTGCAATTGCTATAAATTATCACGGAAGACTTGTGTTTCTCCCTTTTGCTCTTGATAACGATCTGCAAGTATCTTCCTTAGCCACAATGCTTGACATGCTGATGACGTTGTTGTAACATATTCTGCCTCTGAAGATGATAACGTCGTCGTTGCTTGTTTCTTTGAGCTCCAAGTAATAACTGCAAAATCCAAAGTGAAAAAATTCTCGGAGACACTCTTCCTATCATCCAAAGATCCTGCCCAGTCACTATCCGAAAAGCCATACAGATTAAAATTAGAACATCGAGAGTACCATAGTCCAAAATCCATAGTTCCAACAATATAATGTACAATTCTTTTAGGTGCTCCAAGATGATGCTTTGAAGGTTTATGCATAAACGTCGAAATAACTCCAATAGAGAAGAATATATCAGGACGGGAGTGAGTCAAATAAATTAAGCCTCCAACTAAGCTTCTAAAATAGCTTTCATCAACTTTTTCAGTACCATCTTTAAGTTGCAGCTTCTCATTTACATTCATTGGAATAGCCATTGTTTGGCAATTAAACATATTAAATTTTTTTGAGCAAATCGACGGCATACTTTCTTTGTGAAATGAAAACTCCATCTTCTCTTTGCTTCACTTCAAGTCCAAGAAAATAGTGCAACAATCCCAAATCTGTCATTTCAAACTTATTCATCATGAAAGATTTGAAATCACATATAACAGAATACGTTGAGCTCATATATATCATATCATCAACATAAAAACATACCAATAGAAGATCATTTTTCTCATACTTCTTCACATATAAAGTTGGTTCATTCTTACTTCTTTCAAACCCATTTTCTCTGAAATAGGAGTCGATTTTGTTGTACTATGCGCGCGGAGCTTATTTAAGCTTATAAAGTGCTTTCATCAACTTGTACACTTTGTTTTCCTTTCTTTTCTCTACATAGCCATTTGATTGGACTACATAGACTTCTTCTTCCAAATCGCCATTAAGGAACGCAGATTTATCATCAAACGGATAAACCTTCCATTTTAACTGTACAACCAATGCTAAGAGGATTCTTACTATTTCAAAACGAGCAACTAAAGAGAAAGTTTCGTCAAAGTCAATACCTTGTTGCTGGGATTATCCTTTTGCTACCAATCTGGCTTTATGTTTCTACACACTCATATCAACATGGTATTTTGTCTTGAACTCTTATTTTAATCCTATAATATTTTTTCCATCTGAAAGATCCACCAAGTCCCATATTCCATTTTTCCTTATTACCCTAAGCTCTTCTTCCATTGCAGACCTACATTCCTTTTTTGTTAAAGTTTCTCTAAAGCTAGCTGGATCTGTACCAAATAAAGCAAAAATACATATTTCATAAATTTCTGCAAGTAAACTACTCTTCTGTGGAGGAGTCTCATCAGAATCTTCTGAGTCGGGCACCATCAATTTTGAGCTGCTTCCGACTGAACTGATGTTACTGGAACTTCTTGAGGAGTGGCTTTGTGTAATAACAATAGGCTGACTTTCTACTTCACTAGGAAAAACTTCATCTTCCATTATAACTTGTGAACTTTTACTGTTGCTTTCCCATTTCCAGCATAATTTTTCATCAAATACCACCTCTCTCCTGATAATCACTTTGCCATTTGTGGGGTTATATAGTTGAAAAGCTTTGGATTGAGAGCAATATCCAGTAAAGATGCACTTTTCAGATTTTTCATCAAGTTTTTGATAATGTTGGGAATTTATTAATACAACCAAAAATTCTTAAATGACTTAACCACAGCTTTCTACCTTTCCAAGCGTCAATTGGTGTTTGACCCATGACTGCTCTTGTAAGAGACATTGAACAAATAAACTGCAGTATGAATTACCTCAGCCCAAAATTGATTCGTAAGATTCTTACTCTTCAGTATGCTTTTGGACATCTCTACTATGATTAGGTTCTTTCGCTCAGCAATTCCATTTTGCTCGGAGTATAAGGTGCAGTCAATTACCTGTGAATGTCATTTTCTTCACAAAACAACTTAAACTCATGAGATACAAACTTACCTCCTCTGTCTGTACGAATAACCTTAATTTTTAGTACTAATTTGGTTCTCAAACAATGCCTTAAAGTGTTGAAGTTTGCCAAAGTTTCTGCTCTGAACTTCAAAAAATATACCCAAGTCATACGACTATAATCATTCTAGAATAGTAAAAAAATATCGAGAACCAACAAGTGATTGTGTGTTCATAGGGCCACACAGATCTGCATGAATAATTTCAAGACAACTAGTAGCTCTCCAAGATTTTCCTATAGGGAAAGATTTTCTATGTTGCTTGCCATATATACAGCCTTCACATATATTTTCAACAGATTCAATATTTGGCAAACCATGAACCATCTTGTGTTAACTAAGCAACCTCAATCCATTCATTGGTTATTTCTTTCACTAATAACCAATGCTTGTTCTAGTGTTGAAATTTCAAGAGAAAATATTTTGTTCTCGATCATACGAACATTTGCTAAGATTTGACCCGTATTTTTATTTTTAATAATACATAATCCATCATCAAACAAGATAGAGAATCCACTATTCAACAATTGCCCAACACTTAGCAAGTTATGTGCCAAACTAGGGGTAAATAGAACATTTTGTATAAGTTTTACTTTACCTTGACTCGTTTGGACAGCATCAGTACCTTCACCTTTAACATGTATTTCCTTATTACCTCCAAGCCAAATTCGTCTTCTTTTTGTCTCAACTAACTCATTAAATGCTGACCTTTCTCCAGACATGTGATGAGAGCAACCACTATCAACAAACCAAACATCAATCTTATGATCCATGATAGTAGAGCAAGCCATAAAAAGCATGCTTTCTTCTTGCTCTTCCTGTGCATAACTAGCTTGATTATTTTTGTACCAACAGTTAGCTTCTATGTGGCTGAAGTTAGGGCTGTAGTAATATTGCGCTCCATTTCTACCACGTCAAATTGGCCTCTGTCTCTACCACGTCCTCTTCCTCTAAACACTCTTCCTTAACTTGAAAAGCTTGTTCTTCATTCTTCTCTATCGACTTGTTGATCCGTGATTCATGAGATTGCAAAGAGCCCATTAGTTCATCAAATGAAAATACATATAAGTCTTTTGATTCCTCAATGGCTGCAACCACATAATCAAACTTTGGAGGTAAACTTCTTAAAACTTTTGCAACTACAGTTTTATCACTTACTTCTTCACCATATATTTCATTTAACTTACAATCCCAGTACCTCTTATAACAAGTCTTGTAAAGATTCATTATTTTTCATGAACAATATTTCAAAGTCGCGGCAGAGAGATTGTAGTTTTACAGTAATTACCTTTGAAGAACCTTAAAACTCCTTTTTCAAAATCAGCCACGCCTCTCTTGAGGTAGTTGCCGCTGCAATTCTTGAGAAAATCGTCTAATGAACAGCTTGCTAAATAAAGAACAAAGCTTTGGCATCCTTCTTTAAGACTTCTATTTTTGGGAGTTTTGGAACTTGGATAAGGGCGATTTTTGGGAGACATTTTTCTGCAATTGAAGAGGTAAGTAAAGATTATTCAGTATTGATGATAGATATTGATTATCCGTTGATTATTACACCTAGCTTATGTGAATTTAAAGTGAAATTTGCGAATTTCAGACTATGTTATTGAAGAGTAAAATTTGATGATTTGAGGGTGAATTTATAGATAGAATTGGATGAAAGACATATATTTGGACTCGTAACAGAATGGGTGTTCGAAATTTGTGAGTTTGGTCGGGTTCCAAGGTGCGGGATGGGGGTTGACTTTTTAGGTTGACTTTCCGATTTTGATTAAAGATCTTTAGCTTTATTGTGTGAGATTATTTATTATGGCTCTTATTGATGATATTAAGTTGTTTTCCCTAGATTCGAGTCGCTCGGAGATCAATTCGCGTGGAAAGGGCTTTTTGGAGTATTGATTTGCACGTTTTGAGATAAGTAACATATCTAAACTTGGATTTGAGGGTAATTAATCTTGGGAACCATGTTATATGAGATGTATTGGGGTGACGCCCGCGCTAGGTGATGGGAGTATGTGCGTGCACCAGAGTATTCATGATTTAAGGTGGCTTTTAGACTATTACGTGATTTGTTTTGCTATCAGGCCTTGTTATATCCGTGTTTTCTAGACGTGTATGATTATTTGAGTTCTGATTCATGTTAGAAATCATGTTTAGGCTATGTGCTATTTGTTTGAGACTTGTTAGGCCTATTCATGCTGTTTCTGAGCTATTTGCCTTAATTATACACACTCTCAGTCATGATGTTATATTCTTGTATGATATCTCCGACTCAGTACTTTCATATTTGATTCCTCACATGTTGTTGACGTCTCATATGTATAATACTGTTGAATTGAGTACTGTGAGATGTGATTAACTGAGACTTGAGTGGTTGTTGACTGAGCTTGGGCCGTAGAGTCGATTTGGTATTGATTAGGAGGTGATGTGTACGCCAGGCTCATATTGGATTAAGTGTTATTGAATTGGGGTGACACGTGCACCAGGACCCACTATTGGGCTATGTGATTATGATTAGCGCTTGGGCATGATCCGCCCCTCCGTAGTCTGACATGCCAGCAGTGGGTGCAGGCACGGTGTTATATATACGTGATTTGATGATGAGCAATTATTCCAGGCACCCGTACAATGTTAAGTGTGATTTTTTCTCGATGGTTTCCCTGTGATAATATTGAGTTGACATGTATATTTGACATGTAGGCATAGATATGTACTTTCCTCATGCAAGTTGTTAAATGAAATGTTTTATCTATGTTGAGCTTTAACTATTATACTTGAAAAACATGTCTAAATTCTTGAAATTTGAACGAACTGAACATGATATCAATTAGTTGTTTACTTATATTGTTCCTTTATATCTTGAGTTGTTGTTGGTTATTGATATATCTCTGATTGTTTCTTCTGAGCTCGTCACTGATTTTAGCCCAAGGTTAGGTTTGTTACTTATTGAGTACGTGGGATTATTTGTACTCATACTACACTCTGCACTTCGTGTATAGAACCTGGTACTTCTGGACGAGGTGATTTTTAGAGTTGAGTTGCTACCTGCTTTTAGGAGACTACGAGATAGCTGTTATGTCGTCTGCAGTCCTTGAAGTTCTCTTTCGGTTATATTTACTATTATTGTTCTATTGTTCATATAGTTGTATTGAGGATTTGGCTTCGTATTTTGACATTCAGTAGTGCTCATGCGCTCGTTGACACCAGATCATTGAGATGGTTGTAGTAGTATTATAGTTGTTTTCACCAGTTATTTTATTATATTTTCCGTTGTTGAGTTATTAAACCATATTTATTCAAATTCATTGTTATTATTTGACTGTTGACTTGCCTAGAAAGTAGTGTTATGCGCCGTTGTGGCTCCGATGGAAGTTGGGTCGTGACTATCATGGACCAGACACCTTCTTCATTTTCATAGGAAACTAAAGAAGTTGAGCAAAGTATTTTCTAAATAGAGTAGAAACACTTTTGGAGATATATTTAGACAAATAGATACTTTAGAAGAGATGGTCAAAATTCATGAGCAAGAATTTGAAGAAAATCCTACATGAGCTACTAGAGAAAGGTTAAAAAAAGTTCAAGTTAAGTTGATTAAATTTTATATTGTTGAGGAACAATTCTGGAAACAAAAAGCTAGGATGTAATTGTTCAAGGATGGAGATAGAGATACAAAAAACTTTCATGCTCATGTGCAAGGCAAAAGAAAGAAGCTACACTTGACTAAATTCAAAATCAAAATGGAGTATGGCTAGAAAGAGAAGAAGATATATCAATGGAAGCTATTAATTTCTTTCAGCAATAGTTTACTGCAGAACCTGAAGCTACTGAGTTTGGACTGCTAGACCATATCTCAAACATG
This sequence comes from Nicotiana otophora, assembly GCA_000715115.1. Classification (NCBI taxonomy): domain Eukaryota; kingdom Viridiplantae; phylum Streptophyta; class Magnoliopsida; order Solanales; family Solanaceae; genus Nicotiana; species Nicotiana otophora. The sequence goes on from AWOL01S0000765.1 coordinate 290,388, forward strand.
ATCTCAGAGGAGCAGAACAGAGAGATCCAGGATGTTCCAGAAGAGAAAGAAATTAAAGAAGTTAATTTTGGGTTAAATGCTAATAGTGCAGGGGGCTTGATGGATATACTGAAATTCTTCCAAGTAGCATGGGATATCATTGCTAAGGATATTATTACTATGGTTCAGTCTTTCTTTTGTGGACATGAACTCCCCAGGTATATTACTTGTAGTTATTGCCCAAGAAGGAGGTGGTTACTCATTCATACCTAAGACCAATCAGCCTGAGCAATTTCATTAGTAAAGTATTTTCCAGAATCATACGTGAAAGACTTGTGAAGTTGCTTCCTCAATTGATATCTTCTCAGCAGGCAGGCTTTGTGAAAGATATAAGTATAGTGGAAAATATCTTACTAGTTCAAGAAATCGTATAGGAAATAAAAATTAGGAGTGAGCAACACAATTATTAAACTGAACATGGCAAAGGTTTATGACAGGGTATCTTGGTTATTTTTAACAAAAGTGCTCAAGAAAATGGGTTTTGGAGAAATGCTAATAGATATGGTCTACAAAATTATCTCAAATAATTGGTATTCTATTCTGATAAATAGGCAGGCAAAGGGTTTCTTTACATCCACCAGAGGAATAAAGTAAGGTGATCCATTATCACCTACTTTGTTTATCATTGCTGCAGAATGTATGACTAGGGCCTTAACTCACCTATATTACAAAGAAGGTTATGTGGGATATGGTATGCCAAAGTGGAGACCTTATATCAATCATTTGGCATATGCAGATGATACTATTATTTTCACCTCTGCTCAGCCACAAACTTTGAAGCTTGTGATGGAGACTTTGATAGAATAAGAGAAGGTTAGTGGCTGAAAAATTAGTAAGGAGAAGAGTGTTGTATACCTGCACCAATCTGTATCCCAGACAGTGGCTAACAGTGTGGTAGAAGAGACAAACATTCCTAGAAAGGAGTTTCCTTTTACATGTCTAGGGGTGCCAATATATTATGGAAGAAGAAGAATAGCACACTTCAAAGAGATTACTGACAAGATACAGAACAGACTATGTTTATGGACTGACAAACTACTCTCAATAGGTGAAAGAACTACACTTATTACTCATGTCCTACAAAGCATGCCAATCCACTCGCTTTCAGCTTTTGATCCATCATCAGGAGTTTTGGCAAAGATCCATAGATTATTAGCAAAACTTTTCTTGAGTAACTCTGTTTGAAATTCCAATAAACACTGGACCTCTCGGACTACTCTATGTCATCCCAAGGAAGAAGGACGAATGGGTTTCAGATATTTGCAAGATATGTCCAAAGCCCTATTTTCTAAACTATGGTGGAACTTCAGAACAAAACAATCTCTGGAGAACATATATGAGCAACAAGCACATGAAAAAACACAATGTTTTCTTAGCACAGTGGAAAGGGGGAACTTATGTGTGGAAGAAGATGCTACAATGTAGAGATGATATTGACAATCAAATCTGGTGGCAGCTAAAGCAAGAAAACTGTAAATTTTGGCTAGACCTAGACTGGTTTGGGAGCTTTATATCAGATTGTGCCACCTACGTTTCTATGTGATTTTACAGTAGTACTGGCTCATGAAGTGCAGGAACATGGAAGATGGAAAGAGGGCAGTTAAGGGAGTTACTACTGGAGGAGATGGCTAATCACATCATTCAAAAGGTTAGACCACCCACAAGAGATGTGTTGGACAGACCATACTGAAAGCTAGACTCTAGAGGTACCTTCACTGTAAGTTCTGCTTTTCAGGTTATGAGACAAATAAGGAACCTAACAAAATCTATGAATACATGTAGGTGAAAGGTCTTCCTATTACGATTAGTTTCTTCATATGGAGATTGTAGCAAACCAAATTGACATTGGATGATACTTTAAAGAAATGGGGCTTTCAGTTTGAATCTAGATGTAGTTGATGTCAAATACCCCAGGAGGAAACTACAGCTCATGTGTTCCTAAATTCTAATGTAGCACAGACTATCTGAAAATAATTTTGTGGACCTGTTGGTATCAATATTTCAGGAATGCAGCTAACAGAAGTCATAAGAACATGGCGGGAATTAGTAGAAAGCCAACACATTTAGATGATTTATAAGATTATACCAGCAGTCATAGTGTGGGAGCTTTGGAAGAGGAGAAACACTCTACAACATGGAGGGAAGGTGTATGTTAACAAATTAAAGTGCAAGATCATGTATACTGTGATTTTATTCATGAAGACAAGAGGAAGTACCTTTAAGTATGCCCCATATAACTGGTTAGAGTTATTGAAGTCAATACAATCTTATTCCACGAAGCTAAAGATTTATCAAGTATGCTGGAGACCACAAGATACAGGATTGGTAAAATGCAATACTGATGGCGCATCTAGAGGAAACCCAAATAGAAGTTCTTGGAGTTTTTGCATCAGAAATAAAAATGGAGATCTGGTATATGCTCAATCTCATGAGACAAGGGATGGCAATTACACAAATACCCAGGTTAAAGCAGAGATTATTATGCAGGCATTAAAGTACATGAAAAGGATGTATATTCCTCAAATAATAGTAGAAACTGATTCTATGGTAATGGAAAATGTAATGGAAAGGAGGTGGCAGCGTCCTTGGCAAATCATCAATACAATGAAGGAAATTTGGAGGATCATGGGTGAAAGAAATGTGATAGTTAAACACATATTTAGGGAAGGGAACAAACTTGCAGACTTCCTTGCAAATTTAGCTCTGGAAAAAGGAGATTATGCTGCTAATAATTTCCTAGAAATAGAAACATGGGGAAGGAAGCTTATAAACAGTGATAAGAGTAATATACCTTACCTAAGGGTGAGGAAATGCAGAAGATAATGGAGTGGTAGGGAGATAAAAGAAAGAAAGAGTCAGGAAGAATGAGAAACAAGAATCCGAGTGATCAAAATTCTCAAATTCTTAGGAAAAAAAGAACGGAGATCTAGTATTTCACTTACATAGTTGTTTCATGTGCAGGTTACTAAAGTCATGCGTTATTCATTAGAGAAATCTCAGGAGATTAAACAAAGTATTAACAGACTATACTTCTTGTTAACGATGGAGAATCGAGCAGATCGGAAACACACACAAAGACATGCAATCAACAATACCACAAAGCACAGACATGCAATGATATCTATAACTCAGAATCCCCAATTCACAAGCAAGAACAGATCGGAGAGACATATATCTAAGGAATCAAGAAGCAAATGGGATACAAGAATAATTCATACACGCACAACAAAGAGCTATGAAAAAAGCCAGATATCGCACAATCAGCACAAAATCGGAACTTATTGAAGCGCTTCAACAAACAAATCTCAATTTAAGAGTAGACCCAAAGCAAAATCAACCCAGATTGTCAAATGTCCCGAAGCACAAAGGGGAAAAATCAATAGGGAAGACAAATCATAAACCTAAAGTCCATGGAGCGTCAAGACGGAATATTTTGGAAGGGATGACGGCGGAAGCATCGCCGAAACATGTTCACTTGACTCAAATGCTTCGGCGGTATCTATCTTTTGCACTTTAAAGACTATTTGGTTCTTTGTTGGTACTAAGATTAGATTTATTTCTGCAGAACTACCTAATAAGCACAAATATCCACACCTAAATGAATTAGTTATCAGCCATGGACCTTGCGGTTTCATTATCCACGACCATTCAGCAACAAATCAATACAAGGAATGGAGAAAAAATAGTTGATGAAATTAGAAATTTTTAAGATGCACGATGGGTGTATCCACCGTAAGCACTGCAAATCAGACACGGTAAAGCATACTATGCTGCCCGAGTATTTCAGGATATGCTCAATAGATGAGGAGACACGAAATTATCTTTACACAGAATTTTCAGAGTATTATGTGTGGAATCCGCAGCCTAGAATTTGGATAAAAAGAAAAACACGATCTGTAATCGGCCGAATTGCTATTGGTAAGACAACTACTACTTAAATTTACATTATTATTCACTTCTTAAATTATGTTTATTAACGTTTAAAAGCCAATAATATAGCTAAGCCTCTAGAAGGTGAAAGATATTATGAGAGATTATTACTGAACCACATTGGAGGACCATTTTCATTTGAAGATTTACTCACGGTTAGTGAAAACCAATATGAATCATTTAAAGAATCTGCAAAAGAAAGAGGTTTACTAGAATCAAATAATAGCATTTCTGAATATTTACGTGAGGATGTCTTCTTCAAATGCCATCAAATCTTCGAAGTTTATTTGCAACACTTTTAGTTCATTGCAATCCTACAAATATTAAAAATCTATGAAAAACATATTACGATGATATGTCAGAAGACTTTCGTAGAATGCATGACAATTCACCAAATATTCAACTCTAATGTACATTAAAAAGTGTTAATTTATATCCGGAGCGTATGGGAAAAAGAATTGAAAAGTATGATTTATCAAAAATCAATCAACAATCACGCGAAAATATTACTTCAAAATGTAGAGAAATATCTATGAGGGTACCCGCAGAAGATTATGAGGCACAATCAAAGTTGAACCATGAATAAGCACAAGCTTTCAAAACTATTTTACATAGCGTAGACTCTGGAACAACAAGATTATTTTTTGTAGATGGACCTGGGGAACTGGCAAAACATTCTTATATCATGCATTACTAGCAAATGTTAGATCAAGAGGTATGATAGCTTTAGCAACTGCAACCAGTGGTGTAGCAGCAACAATATTACCAGGAGGTCGTACAGCTCACTCTAGATTTGACATACCTCTTCAAACAAATGATACAACTATGACAAAAATGTCAAAACAAAGAGGTACTGCTAAGTTAATAAGACAAGTAAAATTAATAATATGGGATGAAGCACCCACGGCAAATCGTCACACAATTGAAACAGTTGACAGGAGCTTTCACGATATAATGGATGCCAATGTACCTTTTGGTAAAAAAGTAATGGTCTTTGGAGGGATTTTCGACAAGTATTGTCAGTTGTTCCTAAATCTACAAAGAGTAGAGACGGTTAACGCAAGTTTAGTGAAATCATATATGTGGCCTTTAATGGAAAAGATACATTTCACAACAAGAATGAGAGAAAGAGCAGATCCAAATTTCAGCAATTTCTTACTTCGTGTTGGTAACGGGAAAGCACAAATAGTAAAGGATAATTTGATACTTCTTCCGGAAGAAATGGTTATCAAGCACAATATTGATGGTAAAGTAGAGGAATGCTTGATAAGAGAAACATTATCATCACTACATCACAATGCCAGTTCTACACAGTTCATAACAGAACAACCAAAACGGATGAAAGGAATATATGCGAGCAATATCGTCTATAAGGAAGTATTAGGTGAGATACACTTAATTACAAATTTTTAACCTCAAATTTATAAAAAAAATATAAAAATCACATGTATCTAATTATATTTTATTGTTCATCTTTATAGGTTCAGACGGATAATTCAATTGACGATGAACCCCATTGATCACTCAAAAAAAATCTATAATACATTCTTTCATGTATACATACTTACTAAAAACTTTATTTTAATAATTTTAATATTACTTTACAATAATGTGTATTAATGAATTTGATACATGCGTGCAACGTACGTATCGAGAAACTAGTGTTAGCAATAAAAACAATATTTAAACAAAGGCGTAACGAATTGTAATTATAATACCGACTATACGTGACGGCCTCTGCCCTTTACGCCTTTGTTTAAATGTTTTTGGTATTATAAGTGTTTCTGTCGCTACACTATTTGGCGGAATACCGGTATAAATTTCATCATCTTCAATTTATAAATTTATGGAAGTTCAAAGAATTATAATAGTATTCTCACCACAAACATTGTTGTTATCGCAATGATATTGACATGTCAAATTCAAAAATCAGTAGACGCCATGTTATATGCCATTTGAATTTCAAATTCAATTTCAGGACATTATATACAATGCTTGAATATTTATATTTTTTCTGTTCCGATAAATGTTGGTTTCTTTGTTGGGTTGAAAATTTAATACATAGTCGAAAAGCATACTCTCTAACAAACTCTATCTCCATTCTTCTAGCCATCACAATATCAATTAAATTTTGGTTTATCTTCCTTGAAATTTGATTGCTCCAATAGATGATTAATCACACCCAACTATGTCTTATAAAACGGATTAAGCGGTCGCTGCAAAAATAATCCGGTTCAAGAGTTCGGAATCGAATCCCACAGAGAACTAACATATTTGCTATAACTTTCCAGTATCAATAATAATAAGCTCAGACAACTTTTAGAGTTCAAGATTTGATTTGTGAATTAATAGAAATTATTTAACTAAGAAAAAATGACAATAAACACTATCAATTAGAAAGATTGAGGTTGAATTCAAGGATAAAAGGATCAAGGGCTTACGATTTACCCAATTGTCGGATTAATTCTTGACACGCGATCAATTACGATAATTTACTAGAAGTATTCTCTCGAACTACTCTAGTTGACAATTCATACAACTCATAAATATCGCGCCAAAGTTTCGTTATCTCTAATCATGCTTTTAAATTCGAATAATTAATCTCTTAATTTACTCCAAAGTGACGTTGTTCAACAACAATCTAATCAAGTATTATTTCTCAAGCAGCACAAGATAACTAGACACGATTAATCAAGGGCCTTTCAATTACCACAAGAAAAACATAGTTGAACAATTAAAGAGTAATAACGACTCAATTATATCAAATCACAATCAAGACTTCATCCAATAATTGGTTCCATCAATCCTAGATGACATGTTTAGCTACTCATACTTGTGTAAATAATCATAGTAATATCTAAAAGCATTAAACTACAAATTAAAGGAAAGTGAAGAGAAAAAACTCGAGTGATTCGTGCTTCCAAAGTAATCCGTAGCCTCTTTCCTCTCTTATGATGTTTAACCCATCAAAACTAACTTTAAGAGGTATTTATAGAGTAGGGGCAGAAATCTACATGTCCAAAACTAGTGAGGAATTAAAATTTGCTCGGATGGCATCGTCGGCGCAAGGCACTGTCTAGGGCACCGTTATTTCGATGCGATGTACTATCTATGGCGCCATTGTTTCTGCACGAGGCATTGTCTAGGGCGCCAATGACAGTGCCCTGGACAATGCCTTGCACTGTCTACGGCCATGACTTTTCATTGCCTTGTACGTCTTCTTTTATTGCTCCATTTTGTAGCTCTGAGGTACCATTTTGTGCCACTTTTCTCCAATTCATGTCCAAGCATTCCTACACGTGAAATAAGCTATATTAAGCGCAATTGTCGCACAAATTAGCATCCAAACAATAAGCAAATAGGGTAAATAATGTCAAAAATATATGAAATTATCGCACAGCATCAATACCCCACACTTAAATGTTGCTCTACCTCGAGTCAACCAACTAAACACTTCCTCCTCAAGGACCCAACAACCCACACATTCACAACACACTACACCTATGACCATGGTTGATAGCAGCAATTAAGTTTTAGGATATGCAGTCAAAATACACTTCCCGTACTTATGCCCAATTTTAAAATGTCAAACATAAGAACAACATGGTTATAACAATCCTAGCCTCGATAAGTAACTCAATGTCACAATGCACCCGTTGTTTGAATACTTAATCTAATAGAGAAGTCTAATAATGTTACCTATCCTTTGTGAAACCATGTGCCCTCACAATAAAATAAAAGAGTAAGCAGTCTACACATCCAAATCACATGATCGAAAATAATTTAAGGACTCACACACATGAAGAAAAATCAATCACTCTCTCAAAGAAGTCACATGCACGCAAAAAGTACCATAGGCTTGCCTATTATATAAACCTCTACTAATGTAGGCCCGCTCGGTCCGAAATCAACTAGGACTTTATTATGGTTGTAATGTGGAGTAAGGGATGGGTAGGATATATTTAGAATATAATGGCTAACCTTCCTAAGCACTTTAACACATCAAGTATTCAATTTTAAGTGCAACTCCTTCAATCCACTTCAATCATCACAAGATAGCTCACACCAAAATATTTTTCCTTCTTCTTTACACACTACTTCATATCATATCCACTAGCAAAAATAAGAAACCTTTATTTATTCAATTATTCTTCTCTTTTTTTTTTGTCTTTCTTTCTTTTTTTTTCTTTTGTATTTTTGCCTTGCCGCTAGTGGATTTTATTTAAAGCACAAGTGCACATTTCTTCCTTCTATTGGTTTCACTCAAAAGCTACCCCAAGTTTCCTCATTACTTCTTTCTAGCGCTCTCCTTACAATTCAAGTGCTTTAAGAGGTCTAAGGATCAAAATAATTCAATTAAGAATAAAAGGGGATAGGCTAGTAATGCAGGTGCCAAAAGAACCATCAAAACTCCAATTCGACGTCAAATACTAAAAAGTCAAACTTGGCCAACTCTTCTAACTTTAAAGCTTCAATCATGAAATTCATTATTCCAAATCAATTCTGAATAACTTAAAAACCAAAACCGACGATTCACACAAGTCATAATATGTCATATGATGCTGCTCAAAACTTCAAATAGCTGAACGAAATGCAAATGCTCAAAACGACCGATCGGGTCGTTACAATCACGGATCTACCTGTCGTGGTCATAGGCATAACAACACAATCCGCTCGACGTGGTCACAAAGCAATACAATCCACCCGACGTGGTCACATGCATAACAACACAATCTGCCCCAGCGTGGTCACAAGCATGTAGTACAAATCATATCACACAGAAGCAAGTATACAAGAACACATGTGCATGATCAATGAAAATTAGATTGCATACTCCTGGACTGGTATAAATAACATGCTAAGGTGTATGCATGTACAAAGTGTGCTATCATATCTCAAATCGAAAATTTCATTATGGATATAGCAATTATCAAGTTCATTCAAGGGATTGTCACACCTCATTTTTCCCAAAGGGATAGGGAATAAGGGTGTTTTTCCAATTTAAGTGACATATTTCGAAATGAGATTATTTATTTATTCAGAGTCGCCACTTGGAATAATTTTATGGTGTCCCAAGTCACCAGTTTATTTTAAATCCCAAATCGAGGAAATTTGACTCTGTTTTAAAGTCTGCAAAACCAGAAGACCGGGTAAGAAATTCTGTTAACCCGGAAGAAGGTGTTAGGTATTTTCGAGTTCCGTGGTTTTACCACGGTCGCTTTTAATCATACCTGGCTTAAACTGTTTAATTACTCATTTTAGAACCCATGTACATTTTACCTTTTACTGCTTTTTAATCATGGCATTTATGGATTTAATCTTTGAAACGGAATACATGTGGGTAAATCTGCTTTATTTGGGACGCTAAAATCATGTCACTCGAACTTGTACACAATTAATCGCGCTTTTATTAATTTAAGATTGTTTAGCCGAAGTTGCGCGAACGCACACCTCGATTTAATTTTGAAAATCGTAATTATGTCACGTAAACGTGTACAGAATCACTATGATAGATTAAGTCGCACCTAAATCATTTTCTATGGATATCCATTTTTAAAATCGTAATCGTGTCACGCGAACGTGTACATAATCACGATAATTTGATTAAATGGTACCTAAAGCATTTCTACATATGTTCATGAGTCGTTAACTTCTAATACGGTTTTGAGATATATTGAGGTCGTGAGAATTATGGAGCATAATCATGGATAAACTGTACAGAGATCGAGATAAGTCTAAGATCCATTTATATGAGCATATTTGGGTTCAAAGCGCCGCTTGAGACATACAAATGTGGGAGGCGACTATTTCTCTGCTCTTTTAAAATATTACCTAATTCGACTGAATATTTTTGGAAATCCTTCTTAACAAGCACGTCTCCTCTCCTTCACTTTGGTGAGATTTGCTTAAAAAATGCAAGACACCAGGGCATGGGTTGGGGTTGGCTAAGTAAGGATGAACATGGTCTTTTAACATATGAATTACACACGCAATTGGGTCTTGACATCGAGCCCACAACGCTAGACCCAATCACGGTAAACCATGATTCTAATTGCAATTGTAACCACTAAATTCAATAACAATCATCATGCTAAATTTAAATCAATTCATTACTGATTCTGTTATAGAAATATAAGATCTATTACAAATAATCATTTATTGCATTTATAACTATGTTCACATCCTGAACTGGGTAGTTTTCAACATTTATTTAGCTACACTACATAACACAATATACTCAAATCCAGAATTACATCAAAGTCCTAAAAAATAATATTGTACATCTACAGGGACAAGTCGATTTATAGTGACTTCAAACACTTGGACAAGTATCTTTGGCTTTGAGTGTTTATAAATTTGACCAATTAATGGCCAAATCCATGAACATTTTCCCTATTTGTTGCAATATAGCCTCTTCTCATTATGAATTATCCCAAAGAATCACTCAAAAACAAAACATTACAGGTGTATTGATCCTTCAACTCATGTTTAATCAAACAATGTCCTCACATTAAGATGAATGAACAACTAATAGCAAACCAAACCAGTTAATAAGTCAACATAGCTTACATATTCCATTTAAAATGAAACAACATAATAACATACTCATAAAGGGAAAAACCAAATGGATCAGATCTAGGCACACCAATATCCGAAAATACATAGAAAAGCTTCAAATACATTCATTGACACTCAAACTTTGTTCATATGCTTAAATAAGTACTGCAGTTATGTAGCACATACATGTAGTAGAAAATAAGAACAAAAGAGAAAATAAATCTCTGAAACAAACTGGAAGGAACAGCAACAAGAAACCAGATAGCAGCAGAACACTAGCAGGAACAACGGAATAGCAGCAAATGAAGCTAATGAAAACCCAACCAGAAAGTTTTTCTATTTCATGATGAAGATGTGATTTCTGAAAAATGTAGTCAATTTCTGTGTAAAACCGTCTCTAAAATGAAAAAAAGAGTGCCAATTTTCAGAATGTATTTTTGTGTCCCTTATGTGAGTGATATATGGCTTCTTATATAGAGTGTAGGAGTTTGCTTTTATTAGGAAAAAATCATAGGTGTGTGATGGAATCTGTCAGCTAATTTTAAGGGATAAGGCATCTTTCAAAATTGAAAAATGGACAGCTGTCCAATTCAGATATTTCTTCATATATATATATATATATATATATATATATATATATATATATATTCAGCCTTTTTATCTCTGATTTTAGCCCTTTTAACCCCAAAATCTGATCTAATTTCTGGTTTTCAATGCATTTTAGTCCCCTCTAGAAGCTTCCCCAAACAAACAAACTCAGATTCCCTAATTTTTATTTATAATTAACCCCTTAAAGTTTCTATTATTATCCCTTAAACCCCTCTAATTTCTAATTGGCATTCAAGCATCAAAATTGACCAATTAAGACCAATATCAAAGAACAAACAAAAACAGAAACAAACTAACTAATTAAACCTAGCTAGATCACTAAATTAAATAAACTTGATTCAATTAGCCTAAAACATGTAATTAACTAATTAATCATGCAATTACTTAGATAATCCTATTTTTAATAATTAACACCTAACTAATGACCCAAACAAAAAAGAAACAAGGAAAAGGGAAAAGAAAAGTATATTGATTTGGCCAGAAGTGAGTCGGCGATTTGAGGCAAACAACGAACACTGATGGCGATGAAACTTGGCCGGTCAGTGGTGACTCGGCCGTAATCCGACGAGTTTCGAAATGAACCAAACTAACATGAATCGATTGCTCGTGTCAAGAGCAATCGACTCATGTAAGCTTGAGCTAAAACATGCTTGAAATTTCCAAAAACAATATATTTAGGTTTATGATTTTTTAGATTTGAAATTGCTGAGGTTTGGGTGATTTTCTGGCGAGATTGATGCTAGGATAAGGTTTAAGAGGGTGTGTGGAGTGTGTGGTATCAATTTGGGTGATTTAGGGTATCGCCGCAGGCCAGTGAGAGTGAGGGGTTTGGGGGTGTCTAGGTTTGAACTCAGAGAGAAGATGAAGGGAATGAGGGTGGTCTCTAGGGTTTAGGGGAGTTTCGAACAGTTAAATGTGGATGGGGCAGTCAGTTGCAAACTGTTGGATGAAGTGAGATCAACAGTTGGGTTTGAGAGGGGTAGAAACGGTGTCGTTTGATTGGGTGAGGTGTGGACCAGATTGGCCTGGGGTTTGGGCTAGGGTGGAGTGGTGATTTTGGGCCATTGCTTTTGGCCCAATTCGACTCAGACCAAATAAAAACCTCTTTTTCTTTTTTTTCTTTTTTAACAATTAATCAATTAAAAGCCTAAATTAAGTCCTAAATCAATCTAATTTGTAAAATTAAACTAATTATCTATTTATACTATTTTCATAATTTAATAAATCTTAAATCAACAAAAGAAAGTTACTAATTTAACACTAGGAGCTAAAAATGTAAAAATGAATAATATTTTGTTATTTTTCTATGATCTTAAAATGCTAAAAATACATGAAACAAAAATGCATCTTTAAAAAAAATAAATCATAAAAAAATTAATAAAAATCTATTTATTGATGTTTTGGGAGTATTTTTGGTGAGGCAAATATTACATGCTCACAGCTGCCCCTCTTTGCTCGAAAACACGAAGAGTTTTCGGAAAAAGATAGAGTGAGCAACCATGAATAATTTTTACCCGTTTGATACTCTAGGGAAGCATTTTGAAAACGTTTGACTGAACCTTGCTTCAAAGGTTGCCTACATATTCTTGGCTATAAAGGAATCAAGTCAGTATAGTTCTGGAAGTTTTGGTAGCCGGAACTGCCGAAAAGCTGTGATTTCACTGTTGTTGCTACTGTTACTGCTGCTAAGCTCCTTATTACACCAAAGTCAAATTGCAAAAGACTAGCTAAGCCTATCAACTACGAGTTACAAGATTCCTATCTATAAATCTTCTGGAACTTGATCTCGAGTCTGGGCTGGTTCTTTATTCAGACTCCGGTCTGAATCTTGATGCTTGGTAGCTGTAGGTGCTAGCTCATTCTTCTTCAACTTTTCAGATCAGTATGGGACGAGCTTGTGGATTGATTCATGTTTTGGGCGGTCCACATCTTTTCTCTGCCTCTGCAATTTGGTTTCAACTCTTTTCTATTCCTTCTTTTATTCTAGATTGAGACTTCTTCTTTTGGTCGTCTCGAATCCCGTGCCTCGAGGTATAACCTGCTCAGGCATCAAAACAAACGAACAAAATTTTCCTGCCCCAGTTTTCCCTAGGAAAATTTCGTGAGCTATTGTAATGAAATTCTATATTACTTCATTATTAAAAGCGATAAAAAGGGCGAGAGTGGTGTACCCGGAGGAAACGTAGACTAGGGAGTAGAGATCCTATGTCTAAAAGTAAAATCAACTAGGGATTGGAGACCCTATGTTGGAAAATCATCAATTAGGGAGTGGAATCCCTATGTTGGCATCAGGTTATGCTGGCATCAACTAGGGAGTGGAGACCCTATATTGACATCAACTAGGGAGTGGGAACAATATGTTGGCATCAGGTTATGTTGGCATCAACTAGGGAGTGGAGACTCTATATTGGCATCAACTAGAGTGTGGAGACCCTATATTGACATCAGGTTATGCTGGCATCAGGTTATGCTGGCATCAACTAGGGAGTAGAGAACTTATGTTGGCATCACGTTATGCTGGCATCAACTAGGGAGTGGAGACCTATATTGGCATCAACTAGGGAGTGTAGACCCTATGTTGGAATCAAGTTATGCTGGCATTAACTAGGGTATGGAGACCCTATATTGGCATCAACTAGGGAGTGGAGACCCTATGTTGGCATCAGGTTATGTTGGAATCAACTTGGGAGTGAAGACCTTATATTGGCATCAGGTTATGCTGCCATCAATTAGGGAGTGGAGACCATATATTGGCATTAACTAGGAAGTTGAAACCCTATGTTGGCATCAGGTTATGCTTACATCAGATTATGCTGGCATCAACTAGGGAGTGGAGACCCTATATTGATATCAGGTTATGCTGGCATTAACTAGGGAGTGAAGACCCTATATTGAAAAATCATCACCTAGAGAGCGGAGACCGTATGTTGGCATCAGGTTATGCCAGCATAAACTAGGGAGTGGAGACCCTATGTTGGCATCAGGTTATGCTGGCATCAACTAGGGAGTGGAGACCCTATGTTGGCATCAGGTTATGCTGGCATCAACTAGGGAGTGGAGACCCTATGTTGGCATCAGACTATGTTGGCATCAAGTTATACTAGCATCAACTAGGGAGTGGAGACCCTATGTTGGAAAAAACGTAGCTAGGGATTGGAGACCCTATACTACCATGATTTTGAATTTTCTTTGTTTTCTTTCTTCTTCTTTTTTTTTCCCATCATTTTCATCATCATTTATTATTTCTTTTCTTTCTTACTATTTCAAAGAATGGGTAAATGCGAATAGAATTTTAGAGAAAACCTCCCCTTTTTGAGTTGTTGCTGCAAATCTGTTTCTAGCCCTTGCACAGTTTCTTTTTGGTTGCACCTTCTTCTTTCAAAGTTGCTTTTGGATTGTACCTATTTTCCAGTTTTTCAAACAAATAACAATTTGTCAGTTTAAAACGGTAGTTGGTTTTGTGGCCTTGAATGTTTGGGACACTTAATCTCGGCCCGGCTTCTTTGATGAAGATCTCAACTGCTTGCTTGTTCCGTAAGGACTGATTTCATTTCTGGCCCTGGAGAACTTGTCTTTTCCAAAACTTTACCATAGTGGTTAATCACGTGGGACTTAACCTTTTCCAACTTTATTTTGTCTTTGTGTGCATTTGACTTTGATTTTCTTTCTTTTCAGGAGTTCTTGATTTCAAAGCATCGACCATCATGGCCAGTCAACTCGATGGACCTATCGAGGCTGGGTTACTCCTTGAATATTGGCTCGTGTCAAACAAAAGCCCTGTAAATCAATCTTTCCATCCTTTCTTTGTCTTAGTTTCAGAACAGAATTAGATCGAAAGGTATTCAAAGAAAAACAAACAAAAATATGGAAAAAATGAACTTAAACGAGGGGTATCCCTTTCGGGGAAAGGAAACATGGACTTATCTGGAGTGCATGCAGACTTCAATGAACATGAAATGCCTCTAGGATTAGATGTCTGATCTGTGTAAACCGTCCATCTCTCAAAAATTCATCATAACTTATACCTCAAGCTTGAAAAATCTTGTTAGGACTCTCTCGATGCTGATGGCTATGAGGATTCCCCTTTTCGATAAGTGGCGCCCTTTGCGGATTTTCACCAGATGACCTCTCTCATTTCTCTTCTCACCGTCGCCTTGTAGTGCTCTTTGCGAGTTTCCACTAACATGACTCTCTCATTTTAATTTCTCTACTTACCATCGCCTTACGGTGCCCGTGAGGGTTTTTACCGATAAGACTCTCTCATTTTATTTCATCATTTGGTGGCAACAGATCCAAGTAACATTCTCGCTGATTGATCAGGACCTAAAAGGATTTGGGTAAAAGAATTTGTATCGGGTTACAACTTTGGAAACTTTCAGGCGGAACCATCACCGAACCGTTATAACTTTTGCCCTAGTTTCAACTTTTGGGGAAAATTGAATTTTTATTTTGGTGTGACTGAACCCCAGGGAGGGGCCGTCTACGTATCCTTTCGGAATCAAGTCAAACGTAGTTCAAGGAAACATTTATTTTTTGGTATATGACTTTCAAGTTCCGAAGAGGGTGATCAAAGAAGAGTAACCGGCTCAAAGGGTTTGCAAAGGGTTGATAGTGTTTGGGTAGAGAGAATGAAAGACTTTGTCATCCCAATCAGAGAGTATTAATACCGCAAAAGGGGTTAAACATAATACCTTTTAACCGCATCCGCATTGACAGCTGTTTCGGGATCATTTCCTTTAATGTCTCCCAAGTACAATGCCCCTTTCGACAACAGTTTTCTTATAATGTACGGACCTTTCCAATTTGGAGCTAACTTTCCTTTTGCTTTCTCATGATGCGGGAGAATACGCCTTAGAACGAGTTGCCCCACTTCAAAGTTTCTAGGCCGCACTTTCTTGTTGTAGGCGTGGGCTATTCTTTGTTAGTACAACTGCCCGTGACAAACCGTGGCCATCCACTTTTCACCAATCATAGTTAATTGTTCCAGCCGGGTCTTGACCCATTCATCATCCTCGATCTCAGCTTCAACAATGATTCGAAGACAGGGAATTTCAACTTCTGCAGGTATTACAGCTTCAGTGCCATAAACCAATAAGTAAGGCGTGGCCCCAACTGATGTGCGCATGGTTGTGCGATATCCCAATAATGCAAAAGGCAGCTTCTCATGCCACTATCTTGAACTTTGAATCATTTTCCTGAGGATCTTTTGATGTTCTTATTTGTCGCTTCAACAGTGCCATTGGCTTTGGGCCGGTAAGGGTTAGAGTTGCGATGGGTAATTTTAAACCATTCGCATACCTCCCTCATCAAGTGATTGTTCAGATTTGAAACATTATCTGTAATGATATTTTTTGGAATACCAAAACGACAAATAATGTTGGAATGCACAAAGTCCACCACTACTTTCTTGGTGACGGCTTTGAAAGTGACTGCTTCAACCCACTTTGTGAAATAATTAATGGTAACTAGGATGAATCTGTGCCCATTTGAAACTTTCGGCTCGATTGACCCAATGACATCTATACCCCAAGCAACAAACGTCCAAGGTGTTGACATAGGATGCAATTCTGAAGGCGGTGCATGAATCAGGTCACCGTGTATCTGACACTGATGACACTTCCGGACAAAAGTGAAGCAATCCTTTTCCATGGTCATCCAGTAATTCCCTGCCCGCATGATTTTCTTTGCAAGGACATATCCGTTCATGTGGGGCCCGCACACTCTTGAATGCACTTCGTTCATGATCTTTTCAGCTTCTTTGGCATCTACACACCTTAAAAGATTCAGATCTGGAGTTCTTTTGTACAAAACTTCTCCGCTTAGGAAGAAACTGCTGGCAAGCCTTCTAATGGTTCTCTTTTAGTCTCCACTGACTTGCTTAGGGTATTCCTTTGTTTTCAGGAACTTTTTGATATCATGGTACCATGGTTGAACATCTGGTTCAATTTCTACTGTATTGCAATAACCATGTCTTTCTCGAATTTGGATCTCCAATGGGTTAATATGGACATTGCTCGGATACGGCAGCATTGCAGTCAAGGTAGCTAGTGCACCGGCTAACTCATTGTGGAATCGAGGAATATACCTTAATTCAATGGACTTGAACCGTTTGCTAAGATCTTCCACATGTTGCATGTATGGGATAAGCTTGATGTCTCGAGTTTCCCACTCACCCTGGGCTTGCCGAATTATCAAATCAGAATCTCTCATGATCAATAATTCTTCCACATCCAGATCAACTGCCATGTTCATGCCTATAATGAACGATTCATACTCGGAAGTATTATTCGCATAGAAGAATCGAAGTCGGGCTGTGGCCGGATAGTGCTGAGGGCGAAATCAAAATTTCCCCAATCCCGATACCTTTTGCATTTACAGCTCCATCAAAGAACATTTTCCAAGCATTGGTGTGCTCTGGAATTATTTCAACTAAGTTTACTTCCTCGTCCGGAAAGTATGTACTTAGGGGTTGGTATTCATCATCAACCGGGTTCTCAGCTAGATGATCCGCCAAGGATTGAGCTTTCAATGCCGTGCGAGTGACATAGACAATTTTGAACTCAGTGAGAAGGATTTTCTAGTTTGGTAACCTCCTCGTAGGCATTGGTTTCTGGAATATGTACTTCAGAGGATCCATTCTGGTTATTAGATATGTAGTGTATGCCAAAAGATAATGTTTGGGCTTCTGGGCGACCCAAGTTAGGGTGCAACAAGTGTATTCGAACAAAGTATACTTGGCTTCATAACTGGTAAACTTCTTGCTCAAGTAGTATATGGCCTGCTCTCTCTTCTCGATCACATCATGTTCCCCAGGACACAACCAAAGGAATTTTCCAAGAGTGTCAGATACAAAAACAAAGGTCTTCCTGGCTCGAGTAAAACCAACATTGGTGGATTTGATAGATATTCTTTAATTTTATCAAAAGCCTCTTGACATTCATCCGTCCATTTGATCGCTGCATCTTTCTTCAGTAGCTTAAATATGGGCTCACAAGTGGTGGTGAGCTGAACAATGAATCTGCTGATGTAATTCAATCTTCCTAGCAGACTCATGACCTCTTTCTTGGTTCTTGGAGGTGGCAAATCCCGAATAGACTTTATCTTTGCCGGATCTGACTCAATACCCCTCCGGCTGACTATAAACCCCAGAAGTTTCCTAGATGGAAATCCGAATGCACATTTAGTTGGATTCAATTTCAAAGCATACCTGCGCATGCGCTCAAAGAACTTTCTTAAATCCCTTACATGGTCTTCCTGTGTTCTGGATTTAATGATCACATCATCCACATACACCTCAATTTTTTGGTGCATCATGTCGTGGAAAATGGCAGTCATGGCTCTCATGTAGGTTGCCCTAGCATTTTTTAGACCAAATGGCATAACCCTGCAACAGCAAGTGCCCCAAGGTGTGGTGAAAGCCGTCTTTTCTGCGTCTTCTTCATCCATCAGAATCTGGTGGTACCCAGCATAACAATCCATGAAAGACTGTATCTCATATATAGTACAATTGTCAATAAGAATGTGGATGTTTGGCAATGCAAGTTGTCCTTGGTGCTTGCCTTGTTCAAATCCTGATAATCAACGCACACTCGGGTTTTCCCGTCCTTCTTTGGTACTGGGACCACATTAGCCAACCAAGTGGTGTATCGGACTACTCGGATTACACCAGCTTTCAATTGTTTGGCAACTTCTTCTTTGATCTTATCATTAATGTCTGTTTTAAACTTTCTTTGATTTTGTTGGACAGGTGGACAGCCAGGATAAGTTGGCAACTTATGTACCACTAAATTGACACTTAGTCCTGGCATATCATCGTAAGACCATGCAAACACGTCTTTAAAATTCAAACAAAAATTGAATCAATGTATCTCTAGTTTTTTCCTCAGCGTGAATGCTTATCATGGTTTCTCGGATCTCTTTTGAACTGCCCAAATTAAATGGCCTGGTTTCATTTAATTCGGCTTAGGCTTATTCTCAAATTGTTCATATTCTCGGTTTATTTCCCTAAAAAGCCTCATCTTCATCATATTCTGGTTCTTGATTCATTAGTTCACAGTTAGACAACATTTTAGGATCTAGGGATGAAGTCCGCAAGCATGTCATGTTAATTAAGTCCGCACTATTAGAACTGAAAAGAAAAAGATAAGAAAATAGCAAAAATCAGAAGGAATAAAACAAATTCATAGACGATGAAATATTGATTTCATTTCATTGAATTTGAGGATATGAGGGTTTACATTGAAATGAAAAGACAACAAAATAAAAACATTCGAGTTACACCCTGAAATAACTCGGAATGCAGAAAAGATGGCAAGACTGAACTATCGGGATTCCCGCCTGACAGGGAATGGAGTAGCCTTGCAATTTTGAAGTTTAGCATTTGGCCCCATGTACTGCACCTCATCAGTGCTTGATCCTTCCCCCGGTATTTGTCTCATTTCCTCACAAATGTCCTCAATTTCTTCGGCCATGAAGGCCTCTTCTTCTTCTTCTACGTACTTTAGCTTCACAAATGATTTGGTGAGATGCGGCAGGGGCCCTGGTAGGACCCACCCATTTGTTTTATGCTCATCGACCCATTTTATGTCAGCAATGGTAGCTTGGAAACCTATGCCAAAGAACTTCTTGTTGGCAATAAAAGTGACAGGCTCTGTGATGCCTTGTAAGGATACCCTGAGCCCTTTCTCGGGCTTGTACCCATATTTGATCATTTCACTGGCAACCATGATTGATGCGTTTGATAAGCAAGGTTGAGGACACGAGGTTCCTTCTTCGCATTGGTCGGCGACCACAATTTCAAAGGCTTGATAAACAATGTGCTCACTTCCCTCTCTAGCCTCGAGACATGGGACCGACGGGTCCCTGTAAATGGATTGTTCATCCTCCTCGTGGACGACAATTTCTTGATTTTCATATTCGAACTTGACCATGATGGAGAGTAGAGGGGACAGTCCGGCATGGATCCATGGTCTTCCTAGGAGAAAGTTATATGAAGTATCCATGTCCAGAACTTGGAACATTACTTCAAAGTCCATGGGGCCAATGGTTAGAATCAAATCAATTTCCCCTATCGTATCTCGCTTGACGTCATCAAAAGCGCGCACATAGACATTGTTTGGTCTAATCCTTTCTGTCTTGATTTCTATTCTTTGTAGCATTGAGAGGGGGCAAATATCGACTCTGGACCCACCATCTGGCATAAACCTCTTCACATAATAACCTTCATACTTGACAGTCAAATAAAGGGCCTTGTTGTAAGTGGATCTCTCTGGAGGCAAGTCATTGCGGTTGAAAGAGATCCGGTTGACTTCAAAAAATCGCTCAGCCATTCTTTCCAATTGTTCGACCGAAGTTTCAATCGGGACATATGCCTCACTCAATATTTTTAGAAGCACCTTTTGATGTTCATTTGAGCTCATCAACAAGGATAAAAGTGAAACCTGGGAAAGAGTCTTCCTAATTTGATCAATTATGGCATATTTCGAAGTTTTCATCCTTCGAAAAAACTCCTTTGCTTCTTCAGAACTCACCAGCTTCTTGAGCGAAAACCGCTTCTCCTTGTTTAGCTTTGATTTGTTTAATTCCTCTGGGTTGTGATACTTCTCAGATTGGTTCATTTCATTTACTTCTCCCATGACTTCCTTTCCTTTATATGTGACCACTATCTTATTGTAGTTCCAAGGGATGGCAGTGGGGTCTCTCATGGGATTCTGCGGTGCGCGACTGATGACCAAAGGCTCGTCCAGCCTGGGTGGGATTATTGGCCTCTGCGCCACATAAGTCCCTTTTGGTACATACATCTTCGGCATATTTAGCGGGGCTTTCCTCTGTTCAAATCTTTTTGGAGGTCTCAACATGAGTTGTTCCTTCCTGGGGGCCCTAGGAACATAGAGAATGGCATCTTTAGCAGGTATTGCCCCTGTCTTTGTTTCCACAGTCATTTCTGCATCTTGGGGAGTGGAATTGGTCTTCTTCTCATCTCTTGATTGTTTTGCCACCACTTTGGGTTTCTTTTCTGAGTCGGCGATGACAATGATAGCTTTCAAAGCTGGGTTGAATTCTTTGTCCTCACAGATCATCCCAATGATCGGCCCGTTATTGTGAGCCGATAATGGGTTGTTAGTTACATTAGGGACTTTCTCGTCCCTCAACACTACTTGCTTCTGTTCTATCAAATTCTCAACTACCCTCTTTAGAGTCCAACAATCTTCAGTGCCATGCTATTCTTCCCCTGAATGATAAGCATACCTGGTATCAGGCCGGTATGATGGAGATTCCGGATTCTGCAGGTTTGGAGGCACAGGTTGCAATAGACCTATTTGGACTAACTTCGGGAATAGGCTAGAGTAAGACTCACCAATAGGGGTGAAATTGCTTTTCCCGGGGGACTCCCGGGGGCATGTGTTATATTGGTAGTTGTTCTGTGGTGGACGGAGATTATACGGAGCTTGGTGAGGATGGTTATTTCTTGGAGGTGAAGCTCTATTTTGGTTGTAATGCTGTTGTGGGCGTGTGTAAGGTTGGGCATTCATCACCGCATAGGGAGGTGGTGCCACGGCATATGCTGTATCTTGATGGGGGTAGTAATGTTGCGGGGTCCTAGAAGGAAGACACAATGATCACGGGGTCGGGGAGAGTTTCTCGAACTTGAAGCCATCATGGCTCCTTCTCCTCTCTTCTTCCAGTTTGCTAAACCTCCCGAGCCGTTCTGGATGGCTTGGGAAGTGGCTCTTAAAGCGGATTGACTTATGATGCGACCTAATTTCAGGCCATTTTCTACCATTTCTCCAATTATTATGGCCTCCGCAAACAGTTTGCCCATGGCATACATCATATTTTGGAAGTAAACGGCCTTTTGGGCCTGTCAGAAGACATTGACCATCTCGGCCTCATCCATCAGTGGTTTTAACCTGGCTACTTGTTTACGCCATTTGATAGCGTATTCCCGAAAACTTTCTAAGGCTTTCTTTTTGAGGTTGGTTAGGGAATTCCTGTCCTGGGCTATATCAACATTGTATTGGAATTGCCTTATAAAATCCCAGGCCAAGTCGTCTCATATATGCCAATGGGAGATGTCCTGGCCTATATACCACTCAAAAGCGATTCCGGTGAGGCTTTCTCTGAAATAGGCCATTAGCAACTCCTCTTTTCCACCAGCACCCCTCAACTGGTTACAATATCGCTTCAAGTGGGCGATCGGGTCTCCGTGCCTGTCATATCTTTCTAATTTTGGCATTTTAAAGCCAACGGGCAAATGTACATGAGGGAACATGCATAGATCAGCATACGAAACACTCTTTTGCCCTCTCAGGACTTACATCTTCTTGAGGCTTTGCTCGATGCTTTTCATCTTTCGAGCTATCTATTCTTGTTCAGGGTTCCTCACGGCTCTTTCATGTTCTATAAGAGACTCATATTGTGGGTGCCGAGGATAAGAGTTTGGGGTAACGCGAGCGGTGTCCAGGTAAAATTAGGGTGCTTGAAAAGTGAAAGTTGATGGTTCAAAGCATGGTCGAGGCACTGTTGGTTGTGCCGTAGTAGAGGCTGGTGGTGCTGTGAACACTGTAGATGTTATGCCTGAAGACGGTGCCTAGGGGAGAACCTCAAAAGGCATACCGGTGAAGTTAGCTGACATGGTGGGGTACCCAAACGGGATGAATGGGTTGGTCAGTCGGATAGGGACATTGGTGGTTCCTCCCATCCTGGGGAGCAATTCAGGGAATCCAGGGATAGTACTGGGTGGTTCCCTGTTGTTGGACCATACGTCCCACATTTCTAGCATACGGCATCGCAGCCTTCTATTTTCCTCAGCAACTGTTGACTCTGACTTCGGGATAGCCGATACCGGGCTATCATCGAGCTTAATGATGGGTAGATGACTTTCTGAGGTCATGGCGATACTTTCCTTAGATCTCGTGAAGTAAGGATGTGAAGCCAAATTACCACAAAAACCAGCCACTAAAAATAGGATCTGTTCTTAAAGCATACACAACAATCTGGTTAGTTTGAGATATTTAACACATAGGGAATCACATATGAGGGATGCAATGCACCTAAACAGTTAAACGTTTTCTAAATGTTTTTGCAACAACTGTGTTTCATCCTAGCTTTGTTATCTCCCCTTTACTTTCTCACTTTATTTTCCTCTTCTTTCTTCTTCTTTTATTTTTTATTTTTTTTATTTCATGTCTATGATCGAATCCTACGTGGATTGCCTACGTATCATGATACCGCATGAATCAAATCATTACGTAGTTTAGAGGATAAGTGTGAAATAACAAAAATCACGCACATTTTTCATTAACATAGATATCTTTTTTTAATTTTCTATTACAAGGAATTAAAGTACTGATGACTATAAAGGAAAACAATACAGACTCGAAATAAACAAGGACACAACCTTGAACAAAATTCAAAAAAAAAAAGTAAAGTACAGACTCGAAAAAAAAAGACTAAAAACTCAAAAGTACATAAGAGCCTCTACTGGTACTCTGGGAGCCTGCGGGGCATTAGCTGGCCTTTATGCGGGCCTTCGCGCAATATCTTCTTGAAGACGGTCTAAGTCATCCATTACCTGGTGAACGAAAGTCATCATGGAAGCGAAAAACATGGACCTAGTCATGTCTTCACATTCGTGACATTTCATCACGACATAGTCTGCTATCTCCTTAATCCTTGTTCTGATAATTCCTTTTTTCTTGAAGAAGACGCCCAATTTGCTGTGCATAGGCTTCCAACACTTTTGCGTCTATGTTGTTTTGGTCCTATAGCTGTTGTACGCTTTCTTCTAGTCGGCAAATTAATGCATAGCAATGCTCTTTTTCTGTCTTAAAATCTTTTATTTGCTGGACCATTTCATTCTCAAGGACAAACATCTCTTCCTTTAGAACTGTTATTTCCTTGTCGTATTTCTGCTTCAAACGGTGGGTATGTTCTTCTGCTCCTTTGGCCAACTTTGTTTGAGCATTTAGCAAATCATTTTCGGCCTTTATCAAGTCAGTTGCATAGTCGTGTACCTTTATTCTTAAGCTGTTGATGATTGTTCCATCTCTCTCGCTCCTTACAGTCATTTCGGTGGCTATCCTCATGTCCCGGAGTTGGGCTCGGAGCGCCTCGTTCTCTCGGGTCAATTTTCTCTTTTCATCTTCGGCTACCTGTGCCTGTAAGTCATTATCAAATGCGAGGTTCCTCAACTTTTCCTCTAAGGTATGGATGGTGGCTTGATATTTCTTTTCCTTTTCTCCCCAGGCCAAACGCTCTTGGACTTTGTCATCAAAAGCCTGAATATGAGGCCTTTTGGCGGGCCTTTCAGGCTCGGGCTCTAGCTCATCATTAATGCAATTTTTCTTTTCGAACCATGTGGCGTAGCCCGAATCTACTTCACCTCTTGCAAGATCGGGCACTTGGGTATCCTTTTTCAGGTATCGGCAACCATTCCAGATTTGTTGGATTAAAGCCTCAGGAAGTGGGGCTTCAGGGTGTAGCTCAATAACTTGGACACTCAAATCTTTATCCTCAGGAACCAATTGATATCTTCCCAATTGTCTTAGAACCCTTTGCGGTGCATATGGCTGGACACTTCTCAAGCCCATCAATAGCAAATAGTTCTTTGTGGCTATCATGTATATGACTTCCCTCACTAGGAGCCATCCTAAGGTCCACTCAATCTGATTCGCCTTTATAGTTTTCAAGTGGGCGATCCAAGCTTCAACCCCCTCTGGAGAGTTGTAATATTTTACCCTCTCCTCATAACTCTCAATGAAATTGCTCTTGCTTGGACCGTAGCTTATAAATTTCGGATGATGGCGAAGATGCTCAATTAGCCACATTTGTAGAAGGATATTGCAACCTTCAAAGAATGTCGCCCCAGACTTACACAGTGTCAATGCCCGATATATATCCGACAATATAAGTGGAGCAAGTGTGTGATCTTCTTTGGCAGTTAGGACTTGTGCAATTCTAGCCATACAGATATCAATTGTTCCTTTTTCATTTGGGAAGACCATGATGCCCAGGAATGCCACTATGAAAGTAAAGCGACGATGAATTTTCCAAGTATCTTTGCTTTACTTGTTGTTCAACCCCTTTTCATGTGTTTCAAACCCATTTGGATGCCCATACCTGGAGTACCGAAAGTAGAAAGAGCAACATCCATCGTTTGTATTGTTCTTCCTTATTTGTTTACTAATTTTCAAGATATCAAAGAACCGGCGCACAGAGGGAGGCCTTGGGAATATAAGTTGCTGATTTCTCAAGTCCCGGCCGAAACCAGTATATCCGGCTATTTCCTATAGGGTGGGAGTGAGCTCAAAGTCCGAGAAGCGGAAGATATTGTGAACGGGATCCCAGAAGGGCACTAAAGCCTTGATCAGATCATTCTGGGGCTTGACTTTCATAATATCTGTGAGAGCACCCAAATGTTCTACTACCCAGTCCTGACCATCTTTACCCAAGTCATACCACCACATTTGAAGCTGCAGTGGAGCCTGCTCTACAATATTTAATGGCGGGTTCTGGACAATGTTCATTTTATACCTGTGAATGGTTAGGGTTAGGGTTGACTCTAGTTCGAAATATAGACTAGTGGACTCTTTTGCAAAACCAGTTTTTAATTTTTTAAAGAAAAATCGCCTGAAGGTGGCTATTTGTGCAACGTTGGCCAAAATGGTCATCTTTGAAATAGTGGCCCCTTCTCACTTTCGAATAAAGTTTTGACGCCAAGGTAAGGCACTTTATGGGAAAGTGATGCCTTATTGACAGACAAATCCGTTCTTAGCGAGAATAACCCTTCGATAATTTAAAGGTATTCTAAGGCTATTCCGGAAAAAATGGCGCAAGACGCAACCGAAGCTAGGTCGGTTTACTCTATTGACCAAAACAAATGGACATACTTTTTATTTATTTATTTATTTATTTACATTATTGTTTGGAAAAATTGGGGTCGGTACCGATGAGGTTTGCCTACATATCTCACATCCGGTGAGAAACAGACCCCCGTAGTTCGATCATTTTTGACATAACTGGAAAACATGATATTGACTAAAAAAAATTGAAATATATTTTCATTTTCTCTTTTTTTTTAAAAACCCTTTTGGTAGCGTTTCGAGGCATTTTCAAATATCGGGGTTTGCGAACCAGATGAATTTTCTATCCTACCTCACTCTTGGTTTTTCTATTGTTTTTATTTTCTTAACGGGTGAACAAACAAACCGAAACATATAAATGCACACATAGCAGGTAAGATGCATCAGGATGGTCTTTATTTCAGGTACACCTGTCCTAGACGGACCCAACCCCTGTGTTGAGTCCCCTAAGTCAAATGCACGTGATGCAAACAAACTTTCCTACTAAGGATCCGGCATAAGGCTATGTTATTCTAGGTTTAAACCTAGGGGTGTGTTCTAGACATGGCTTACCCAAGCGGACAACTTGAGCCGAGGTGGGAGCGACGTACCGGGAGCACGAAAGTCTACCCGGCCTGATGGTTAATCCATCCTCATTCTATTTGGTATGACCTCTAACAGAAAAGTGGGCCACATGTACGTGTGCACCATATTTTTAGAAGACTCAGCAGGGAGGCATAAGAAGACAGTTTAATACAGTTCAAATAATATCAAAGCGGTAAATGTGCGGCAATTAGCATATTAGGCCCACAAATACAATAATATAAACAATCAATAAAGCCAAGTAAAAATCACGATAACAAGCTCGAATTCTTGAACCCTGAACCAGAGATTTTGGGTTTGATCCCCAGCAGATTTGCCAGAGCTGTCACACCTCCTTTTTTCCGAGGGGATAGGGGATAAGGGAGTTTTTTCAATTTAAGTGACATATTTCGAAATGGGATTATTTATTTATTCAGAGTCGCCACTTGAAAATATTTTATGGTATCCCAAGTTACCGATTTATTTTAAATCCCAAATCGAGAAAATTTGACTCTGTTTTAAAGTCTGCAAAACCAGAAGACCGGGTAAGGAATTCTGTTAACCCGGGAGAAAGTGTTAGGTATTTTCGAGTACCGTGATTTTAGCACGGTCGCTTTTAATCATATCTGACTTAAATTGTTTAACTACTCATTTTAGAGCCCACGTACATTTTACCTTTAACCGTTTTTAATCATGGCATTTATTGATTTAATCTATGAAACGGATTACATGTGGGTAAGTCCACTTTATTTGGGGTGCTAAAATCATGTCGCGCGAACATGTACACAATTAGTCACACTTTATTAATTTAAGATTGTTTTGCCGAAGTTGTTCGAACACACACCTCGATTTAATTTTGGAAATCGTAATTATGTCACGCGAACGTGTACACAATCACGATAATAGATTAAGTCGCACCTAAAGCATTTTCTATGGACATTCATTTTTAAAATCATAATCGTGTCACACGAACGTGTACATAATCACGATAATTTGATAAAATGATACCTAAAACATTTCTACAGATGTTCATGAGTCGTTAACTTCTAATACGGTTTTGAGATATATTGAGGCAGTGAGAATTATGGAGCATAATCATGGATAAACTGTACAGAGATCGAGATAAGTCTAAGGTCCATTGATATAGGCATCTTTGGGTTCAAAGTGCCGCTTGAGACATGCAAATGTGGGAGGCGACTGTTTCTCTGCTCTTTTAAAATATTGCCTAATTGGACTGAATATTTCTGGAAATCCTTCTTGACAAGCACGTCTCCTCTCCTTCACTTTGGTGAGATTTGCTTAAAAAATGCAAGACACCAGGTCATGGGTTGGGGTTGGCTAAGTAAGGACGAACATGGCCTTTTAACAATTAATTACACACGCAATTGGGCCTTGATATCGAGCCCACAACGCTAGACCAAATCACGATAAACCATGATTCTAATTGCAATTGTAACCACTAAATTCAATAACAATCATCATGCTAATTTTAAACCAATTCATTATTGATTATGTTGTAGCAATATAAGATCTATTACAAATAATCATTTATAAGTATGTTCACATCCTGAACTAGGAAGTTTTTAACATTTATTTAGCTACACTACATAACACAATATACTCAAATCTAGAATTACGTCAAAGTCCTAAAAAAAAGGAATTGTACATCTACAGGGACAAGTCGATTTATAGTGACTTCAAACACTTTTGATAGAGTATCTTTGTCTTTGAGTGTTTATAAATTTTACCAATTAATGGCCAAATCCATGAACATCTGTCCTATCTGTTGTAATATAGCCTCTTCTCATTATGAATTATCCAAAAGAATCACTCAAAAACAAAACATTACAGGTGTATTGATCCTTGAACTCATGTTTAATCAAACAATGACCTCACATTAAGATGAATGAACAACTAATAGCAAACCAAACCAGTTAATAAGTCAACATAGCTTACATATTCCATTTAAAATAAAACAACATAATAACATACTCATAAAGGGAAAAACCAAATGGATCAGATCTAGGCACACCAATATCCGAAAATACATAGAAAAGCTTCAAATACATTCATTGACACTCAAACTTTGTTCATATGCTTAAATAAGTACTGTAGTTATGTAGCACATACATGTAGTAGAAAATAAGAACAAAAGAGAAAATAAATCTCTGAAACAAACTGGAAGGAACAGCAACAAGAAACCAGATAGCAGCAGAACACTAGCAGGAACAACGGAATAGCAGCAAATGAAGCTAATGAAAACCCAACCAGAAAGTTTTTCTATTTCATGATGAAGATGTGATTTCTGAAAAATGTAGTCAATTTCTGTGTAAAACCGTCTCTAAAATGAAAAAAAGAGTGCCAATTTTCAGAATGTATTTTTGTGTCCCTTATGTGAGTGATATATGGCTTCTTATATAGAGTGTAGGAGTTTGCTTTTATTAGGAAAAAATCATAGGTGTGTGATGGAATCTGTCAGCTAATTTTAAGGGATAAGGCATCTTTCAAAATTGAAAAATGGACAGCTGTCCAATTCAGATAT